>JALLPA010000903.1:0-12576 GCA_036939895.1 Thalassiosira exigua
CTGTGGCTGTGGCTGTGGCTGTGGCTGTGGCTGTGGCTGTGGCTGTGGCTGTGGCGGTGGCGGTGGCTATTGCTCGATCTTTGCCAGACATGACTGCACACCCGATTATACAGATGAATCAATTGCTGCATCCAAAATAGATTATTTCATAGAGTCATAAGCAAGATATCCATTTGTCATTCTCTGAAGCACCAACAGTTGCAAAAGTAAAAGAATGCGATCTGATGCCTTCTGTGTTGCATACAATACATAGAATATTTAAATAAGTAAAACAACGTAATGCTTTCTCAAATGAACACGAAGAAACTTGTGATATTCTTACCGATTGGTTGGATTTTTTCATAGAAGCTCATACTCTTCCTGCATGTAGGTTGACAAAGGGTGACAGAAAACCCACGATAACTGATACTATGCACTCAAAGAGCTATCAACCAACGATTCGTTCTCTAACATTTATTGCACATTACATTCTATAACATTCTCTGCTTTCATACATCATGGTGTTTTATTCTAAATATTTTCTCACCTAAAAATGGTTGTTATACAAAATAACTGGTAATATATATTGAGTCATTAGTGTTAAGATGCATAACTGCTAGTACATAGGGTTTCTGTGCTACAATATTTTTAACAGCTCCTAATGTTCTAGCAAATGAAGCTTAAATTTGTTTGAAAAATAGTTATTGAAACTCTTGCACAATAGATGTAGGAATTTTTGGAAAAATTGAACCCAAACCTGCCTGAGAGGAAAATAAATAAGTATCATAAAAGTCATTTTGAACATATCTGTTTATAAATAAAACACAAACCCTGCGACATCACAATATGTGTCATCATAGTAGAATACTCTAGCAACAAATGTGCTACTAATTTTGTATAGTTGTAGTTACATATCTGTTTTCAGTGGAGTAAAACCTAGCATAATTTGTTTATCTAGCACTTGCCCCCACGAGTGAGATTTGAAAAGAGAGGCATGTTGAATTGACAACAACAACCCATATGAGATGATCCTATTAATACTGATACATCCCTTTTTAAATACAGATTGTCATTGTGCAAGTTGCAAGTTATTTAGCAGCTACCTTTCCTGTCTTAATGCTTCATGTGATGTAGTTCTCAAGGATGTCATGAGGCCAATGATGCACTCTTACAGGATCTGGGTAATGAGCACATGGAGAGAGGATAGCCTTCCATGAGAGGTGGTCATAGTATGCAATTCTTATGTGCAGAGTAGCGGGACATCCCTCCTGTTGTCACTAGACAAACTGCGGTGTGAACATTGAATAAGACCCTATCTCCCAGATAGTCATGGTAATATGTGGAACATGCGTGTCTGTGCATGGTGCCTATACTGGGTAGATGCTTTGGAAAGTATGGGAAAGAGTTGACGGCTATGAGATCAACCTTATGATTGCCCATTCCTAGACTACATGTTGAGAGCCCTGAATGGACTCCGCCTAGCCATGATATGGTGACGTGGCTGAGTGGGATATGTTCAGAGAAGGATACACTGAACTTCCTCCCAAGAAAAGTTGTCGAACGACATATCATGGTGTATTTACAGGACATATTGTTGCAGTGTGAGCAGCAACCCCAGCATATCATCATTCCAGATGAGCTGGACTACCTACTATGTTACCAATGGGTGAATAATAAGGGAGTGGCAATATCAGGAAAGGCCTTCTTCAAGTCAAAACCAAGATCACTTATCAATCAAGGTACAATACAACAAGCCTAAGCTGAAGCCATTGAAGAAAATGATGAGAGCAATTGTAATGGAGCAAGTGCAAGAAGATCGATTGATAATACCTGCAGCATGATGGGTCTATTTGACTTTTCATATATGTGCTTCTATCAGGGACAAGTTATCCCATTGGTAGCAATATGATTTGATGATAGGTAGAAACTACATTCTACAACATCCTCTGCTCACTTGTACATGCAACATCCAGCAAAGACACAATTGTGGTTTGCCTGCTGCAGAACTTGGACTATAAGATCGGAGTTATTAATCATGTGTCACAGTACCATAGTTTCTATGATGGCTGGTTTAGGTCCTGTATGGGATGTGAGATAAAAATGAGAACAGTTCTATGAGTAGGAATTGTTACATATGGGAAAATAACGAAACATACATCACGAGCACTCACAGAATCATTACTCCCTAATGTTTTTACATGTTTTTACCTCTACACACACGTGATGCTCGAGTTTTGACTGTAGATAGCTAGGTAGCATATGTATGGCGAGATTGTACTGCCCCCTCATCAACAAACTGTGGTATCTCCTCTTCTCATAAGTCTAGCTACTGTCATGTCAGCGGTAACATCCCATTGAAACAACCAAACAGGGAAACACTTCTACAGCTATCCGTAATGATCCCCAATGTCCGAAATTTCGAAATATTTCTGAAATTCCGATCATCGATGGTAAAAACATATTCCGATTTCCGATCAGGGTTTTGTATCCGGGCAACACCTGAAAACCGAGGCTTTGCTAGGTTTGGCTCAGTTATTACCCGTAAACGACTGACGTCTAATGGTAAAACGGTTGGCATCCGTACCCGCTCATATCCGCCGAATTTCCGGGTGTGGGTCAGTTGCCAAAATGGCATTGACTTGGTACAAAACCCTGCATACGATGACAAAAGAAGTATGTAAATACATGTTTTTTTCTCATTTCATTATTTTTATCAACTTTTTTCTATTATACTTATTTTTAAATTCACATTTTTGAATATTTTACATAGGTCTCGCAGCATGGGTTACAGGTTACAGGTTACAAGATCTCCTACAATTCTGAGCGTATGGGATCCCTATTCACTCCTGACACACGGAGTCAACTACGAGGCCACGTGTAAGCACTAACAGGTATGATAGTACTTACGTGGCGCTAGAGCGCCGCATGTGACTACGTGATCTTGGAACTTAGTTCACATGGGGCGAGCTAGTGACTCCGTGTGACAGGAGTGAGAAAGGAGATGATTCGAGCAATTCGAGTTCGTTCGTCGTCAACCGAAATCAGAAAGTCACGCCATCGAATGCATGTTCGATTTCTCCATGTGGGATGGAATTCGATCTCACAGACGCAAAATTAAAGCGATTTGATGAAGGGGATGGCGTCTCGTGTCGTCTTCGTCTTTTGTGTTCATCGAGTGACTCGAATGTTCTTTCGTGCGCGTGATTCGTCTCGTTTCGCGAATTATTCAATTTTTAAAATGTCGCACCGCATTTCTTTCGTGACGTGAGGATGCAAACCCCCTTCAAGATTTCGCCGTCGCATAACGATCGTAGAACCAACCGGCCTCGCAGAGCAAGATGGCGTCTGATTGAACTCTTACTTTCCGAGAAGTCGGTCAGAAAAGAAGTGTCTAGAAAGTGATTATTCTATCAGTTGAAACTTCTAGAAAACTTCCGCAAGTTTCCGTCAGACAAGCTTCCAGGATTGTCACAGTTACTGAAGCACCTTTTTCGAGAGATAGAGAGAGGTAATGTAGTTTTGCAATGAATTGTTCATTAACTTGTTTAAGTCTGCCGCTGACGCTTTCTCTGGGCATCGTTTCTGTATGTGCGTCAACAGTAATAATGTTCTCAATAAGCACCAAGACACCTTGACATGGGGTAGTTGATAAGATAATTTGTAATTTGGTTTGTACGTTACTAGGTAGTCCTTGAACAGTATCCTTTGTTCTATCATAATAATGTAAACCTTCTGCTCAAACTGTGATGGTTACAACCCCCAAAGAAGCTGCAAGCCTCATTCCATCCGCTTTCTCCTCCATTGTTTACATCTCACTCTTTGCTCTCTCCTTGAACAAAGGTCAAGTGGATAATTTACCTCCTCGAGCTTTTGTTCCAGGTTTGCCACGACGGAACAGATTCCGACAACCCCGTGTGACGATAAGCTCAGAAATTGGTTCCCGGATGGTGCTCACGTTACCTTTGGCCTCAGCACACGAACAGATAATTGATTGACGCTGTGTGAGATAAGATCTTCAGGTTTCACAGGTGCTTTCAGAAGGACCGTGAGTGTAAGTTCATATTGCAAAGGATCTTTTGGTGTGATAGGATGCCGCGTACAGTATTAGATAGAGGACCAACAGATCATTAGACAGGATTGGATGCTACTGCAAGGAGATCAGCGCCAAATTGGGGTGCCAATATTGTTGGCAAATCTATTTCTCCAAAATTCTGCTTGGGCTCCGGCAACTCAGACTCAGAAAGGCACGTGATATCATGCGGTAAAAGTATTGGCATTAAATATTGTGGAATCCAATGGCTCTATGAGTGAACAGAATGCGGGTCGCCGGAAACGATAAGACCCTCGAGTGCATTGTACTTCAAAGAATGTGAGATATTGAACCCGCCAGAGCGGGTATCAACAGTGCCGTCCATGGGACGTCACTCAAACCTACGGCGTAACGAAAGACGCATCATGGGCATCAACGCTATTGCTAAAGTTAGGTGATGACAAAAAGTGCGGCGGCCGTTGCCACCGCCGGTCGCCGTTGGCTGCTTGCCAACGGCAACCATCGAGTCAATGCGTCTGTCTGTCGTCTGTCCGTCGTCCGTCCGTGCACCGTCCGTCCATCGTCCGTGCTGCCCGTGGAAACCATGTAGAGAATCTAACATGAGGTACGGCTGCCGTCATGGTGATATTTGACGATTTTGTGGGAGGCCGTTCACAATGGTGCGCCCGTGTTATTTTTGCTGGCGAGTGGAATTTTGGTCGAAGAGCGGTGGATCAGTTTTCTACTAATTCGACGTAGGAATCAATAAGTATATCACGACCTTGAAGTATTTTGTACTCAGTTCTGATAGATATGTAATTAGGTAAGTCTTTATTGCCTGTCTGGAGAATGTTCTAGCAGAGAGAAAAATAAATGATGTTCTTTGCCTTAACAACTTTTTCATGACCTGGCTTTTGGGTACTATCAGCGGTGAACTGGTGGATATATTTGGCACCCATGCCTCCTGGCGTTGCCAGAGACTTTTGAACGGCAATGTGTGGCGTCAGCGGCGGTGGCAGCAGCTGTTTTTGGCCGTAAATCACAATACGGCTATGACGATGGAAACCATCGTTAAAAATCACGGGTGCTTGCCATAGATGTTTTTACCATTGCGACCCCTAGTAAAAAATGGCATCGTCCTGACCTGACCAAGGCAGTAGGTGTCGTTGGTGTCATTGGCGACAGCAGGTTTTGGCAACCGATCCAGAATGTTGTTGACAGTGGCTTGGCATACCACAACCTCCCATTCAAAAATTGCTTCGTATCGACCTCCTTAAAGATGAAAGGAAGAAAAGAAGGAAGCTGTTTCAGGTGGGAACCAATAGTGACAAAGTTCTCATTGACGGGGGCATTATCGCTGGACAGGTTTTCTGAGGCCAATTTGACATTGACCCTCCCAGTGCCACAGGGTCAGTTTTAGCAGAGTCGGTCTATTCTTGCCCCTCACCATTTAGATCGAACCTCCCTCGCATCCAGGATTTTTCTGCCAAGATTTTTTGGTAGATATGTAGGAGTATGTAGAGGTATGTAGGTAGGCGTATTTATGAGTGGCCCCCCTTACAAAGAGTTTCATCTGTTGATGACCATTGCTGTGCTGGAGGCACTTGAGGCAGGGGTGAGGGTATTGATGTAAGCTCCTTTAATGGTATGACCAGATCACAGAGATCAAGTTCCTTTTTATAACAGCAATTGAGGAGTAGGTTGGGGATCTCCAGAAGGCAATATGTGTCTGCCCAGGAGAGGTCACTTTTACTTTAAATAGAGATGGTCGAATGAGAATAGCTCAATAACAAACAAATTGTAGAAGAGAAAATTGGCATCGGCAAAATAAGAAGTGCCAACTTTCACGGGCTTCCAATTTCTCTGTATTGTGAGAATACACTCGATTCTCTTGAGAAAAGATGCTTTTGGGATGATTTTAAATTTTCGAAAGGTTTTATTTTACAAAATAGAATAGCTCCAGAAGAGCTCATAATCCGAATAAACATGGATTGATGGACATCTTTGTCTCTCTCTTCCTTGATGTCTCTGATTGTCTCAGTTCAACAGACCCCATTGCCTTCAACCGCCGGTTGAAGTTACGAAAAGAAAAGAGACTCTTCTAGGAGTTGGAATGGGTTGGTTGCCTCTTTCGAATGAGATGAAAATTTCAAACCATGATTTCCACAAACATCCTCAGCTATGAGTCAGTTCTCTCCTGGATCGTTTGGTCTAGGGAAAAGCGAAAGGCGATTGAAGCATTTTGATGTATTCAAATGGGTCGTTACTTTAGTTACGATTCTATGGAATCTCGGACGAACAATTGTCTTTCACACCGGAATCAACCACGGCCAAGCAATTGCGAGGTCAAACGCCGATTCAAACATCATCGGAATAGATCATGGCCATTCATTCAGAAGGTTGAACGTTGGTTCCAATGCATTCGGAATCGATAGGGGCCTAGCGATTGCGAGGTCAAACGTCGATTCAAAAATTCTCGGAACCGATCGCCGCCAGTTGATTGTTGAGTCACTCGTCGGTTCCCAGCCTTGCAGTGTTTTTATTATTGTGGATTGGGATCAAGCGCTAACAGCTGAAAATGAATTCCTCCTCGAACATCTGTCTTCAACCACGAGATCACCTTCCGTCTCGCCGAGTTCAGATGAATCTTCGTATATGATCCTGAGTCAAGAGGTGGCTTGGGGTTGGCGTGAACAAGACACAGATGAGCAATACGAAGTCACCAAGGATTGCTATCAATCTCTACAATTGGTGACATTGCAGTAACGGAAATAGCAACTGACTCACCTTCGGTCAAGCCCAACGATCAACGCGGGGACCTCCCCCCGTCACTGTCAAAGGGTTGCTTCAATCCGCCTGTTCTCAAGCGGCAGGCCCCACATCATCTGTCAGAGTAGTTAATTGGGTCAAAACATGCTCAGTTTATCACACAATATCCGAGGATAGACTTGCCACTGGTGCGATGTTGCCAGCTTCCGAGGGAGCGGCTTTAGGACGACCAACTTCTTCGTCTCGAAGCTCACAATCACAATTGGCAGCAACGACGAAAGGCAACAATCTGAGTCAACCAACCGGCCAACGGTTGCCACAATCGGAACCCTTGCGATCGATGACCTCAAGGGAGCTTCTGAGGGAGATTCTTCTGAAGGAAATGCTGTGATGAGAAAGCGGCTAAACTGGGTCAATTTGGGCAAATGCGGCTCAAAATCGCTCACCGTTTTGGTCACTCAGGCTAGGGTCTCGGTTCAAAATATGATGGTGAAGCTTGCAATCGCCTGGTTCGATATTGCTGTGAACGCCGCAGCAGCAGCAGAACCTGCATCGATTGCCCAGCCCAGGAGTCCTTCCCATCCTGTGAAAGGAGCGCAAAAGAGCGTTAGATTCCCTGTTGACTCGCAAAGCAAAGAAGATTCCAATCGAATGGTTTTGCAGGTCTAACTCTGATTTCGACCATTCCACCGCAAGATTGCGAGGGAGAATCCTGCCCTCCAGAGCCTGAGTGCGCCAGCACTTGCGTGTGAATGGAGTTTGCGAGCACTGGAAGAGGGCAGACGAACATAGATGCGGTCAACTTGTCCCTGGCATTAGCCTGTGAGGGAGCTTCTCATGAGCTCTTGTTTCCCAGCCCCCGATTGATTGTTGCGTCAAAACATCAAATGCGAAAGCCGCCTGATCCTATCATGTTGTACCTTCAAATCGCTTGGAAACAATCGGATTGCCATGTCAATTTGACATCTGACCAAATTTCTCAGCGAGAGTGGAAACAGTCAGGAAGTGGATGCTGCCTTCTGAGGGAGCAATGGATAAGAATGTTCAGCGCAGCATCTGTCAATGCAAACGAACACGTCAAACGAAAGCAAAATCGAGAGCCACTTGATCCCATCCGGTTGCGCCTTCAGCACAATCAAAAACAATTCTCGGACACGATTGAGCCGAAGTGCTTTGTCGAGAATCTTTGCCAAGATCTGATCCAATCGGTCAAGCAGCTGCCCAGCAAACAACAGCGGCAACAGGAATATTGGTAATGGAAGATCACGCCGTGCCAACAATTGCGCTACGAATCACAGCGGCAACCAGCGGACACGTCTATTGATTCAGCATTGCAGGAGCTAGGAGCGGCCCAAAGGTCGCGTTGCCAACGACCGTGGGGATCAGCCAACCGAGTCGGACATCAACAGGCGTCTCACCTGACGCCCAATGCAAACACACAGCAGACAAATCCCGCCAGCCTCAAGTATGACAGCAACCACAATCATCAATCGTATGTGCCTATCTCTGATGTCGTCCAAAGGTAATTGTGGGGGCACGTCGAAGGCCATGGCTACGTCAGCGTTCGTCTCGGCAAAGAACGCCGGAAACACCCGATCTTTCACTTGCCGCTATCTGCGACGCCTTGAGCTTGATACGGTCGCTCTCCCTCAGCGGCAACGCGGCGGCCAAGACCACGACTCGCCAACAACGCCGGCGCCAAGACCTTTGTCAATATCAGGGAAGACTGCCACGAAGATCACGTCGGTCAAGCTGCAGAGGACAACAGCGACAGGAACTAGCCCATCGTTCGTGCTGCGGACGTATGCGGAGACCAGCTGCTGGTCAAAGATTTGCGAGCGCGTCGCCTTGGCGACGCAATCAGTGCTAGCTACAACCAGCCCCTCATAAACTTCCCCGCAGCAAACAGTCCTTCCACAACGGAGGGGCGATTTCAGCAGCTCCCACTCGGCGCCGCAGCGGTAGCCATCATGGACGACAACGACAGCAAGCGGCGACATCATCACAGCCTCAAACATGGTTTGTGTCACAACTGTTGCGGTCGCCACCACAAATCATTGGTCCTTCACGGGCATTGTATCCTAGCTATCGCCCACGTTGTGATAGCGACAAAAGTATGATGTTACCTCTTTTCGGGTCTCCTTCGACATCAAGTGTTCATACATTGAGAGGTCTCAAGGTTTCTTTGAAGTCAATAGTGCCCACATTCGGTGATCTGACCCTTCTGATTCTTTGACTAATATTTCTATGGTCAAAAGCAAAGACAACTTTTACAAATTCGAGAATCAACACCAAATCATGAGGGAGTGTGAGAATACACTTGATTCTCTTTAGAAACGATGATTATGGAATGATCTTAAATTTTCGAAAAGTTTTATTGTTACAAAATAGAAGAGCTCCAAGAGAGCTTATAATCGGAATAACCATGAATTGCTGGACATATTTGTCTCTCTTTCTTGATGTATCGGATTGTCTCACTGTTGCTTCTGTTCCTCTTCCTCGTTCGTCCAAGGTTTTCGCAATTTCACCACATCTGTTCGCATGCATCTCCACCTTGCTCCTCGATCGACCCTCCCCCGCTCCTCTTCTTGGTTGCCCTCCTCGGTGTGGCAATTGTTGTGGAGGAGGACCCTGTACGAACTGCATCCCCCCTCCTTTGTTGTGCTTGTCGTGTCCTCAAGCCGGATGCAAATAAGGGGAAGTCCCACCTCCCGCCGTAGAGGGTGGACACAACCTCATGAGATCCTTCTGTATTGCTGTTTGGTATGGATATATCATCAATTTTTGGGACAGGGTGGTTCCAACGCTCTCAGCACCATGTGTATCCTGCACCTCCACGTCATCGTCGGGCCGTTCACCATGATGGCTCTGATGTTGGCGGGTGCGCCCCTCCGTCGCGACCTCAGCGCTTTGCTCTGGAGTTGTGCCAACGGGGCCGCAGCCGTATTTGGGGTTGCCACTGCCGTGACCTTTTTAGCAGCCGTGTGCGCTTTTTGACCCTTCCGTTCTGCCCTTGAGCACAGGAGGCAAGCCGGTGAGAGGGCTGCAATATGTTTCGCCGGAGCGGCAGTTGGGACTTGCCTTTAGCCTCTACCTCCTCAACAGCTTGTGGGGCCTTTGTTAACTTCAATGTGCTCACCTCCATCTCTGCAGGTGATGCCGGGGTCTCGGCCGCATCCACCTTTGCCTATGCTTCTGAGTTGAGTCCGTAGCGTCCTCTTTATCCGGGGTCGCCTAAGCGGGGGCCTTGTAGTCTGTCTCACAGAGGCCCGTCTTCCCATAGCCTTTGCCACCGACCTCCAACAGAGCCAACATCCGAGTCTCGGCGACCTTTACCTTCGCCTTCGACTCTACTGCTACGGCCTTGGTCGGCACATCATTAGCATTGACTACAACAGCATTATGCTTGGGCATCACAGGGACGGCGTTGAGATTTTATCTGCGGACGCTGGCCTCATCCACAGTCGTTGTAGCTATTGCCCCTACGTCTGCGTCAGCCACAACTTGGCTACCCACAGGCTCCAGAATCCTTCCATCCCTTCTCTTTAGGATAGGCAACCGGGGCAACGAGGCTGACATGGGTTCGACCATGGGAGACTCCTCTTGTGGGGAGGGGCCGTCATTGGCCGAGGCAGGACGAGAAAGCGCTGCCACGGGCGCCGCCAGACGCGTTGTTCGATCCGCAAGACTTCCGAACCCGGCCGAGCCTCCGAGCGCCTTCTTGCTGCCGTCGCCCTCGGCCCCAATTGTGGCTTTGGGGACAGATGATGAGCCTGCTTGTTCAAAGCCTAGCCTTCTGACCTAAAAGTTTGACTAGCCCCCATGTGGCTGCATGAAGTAGTTAGGCAGGTTGTAACGACGTTCCAACCATGAGATATTTGTGGGGGGAGGGAATTGTGTGTGGTGGCCAGCTACAGCAAGTCAAAATGTCTGTCATGTTCTATTTCCATCCACCGTGTTACACTGGGTATTCCTATTCAGACTGCCCCCTTTTGGGAGACATCTTTTGATAGGATAGCTACCTATGGAGAGTCAAAATTGACTATGCCATGATTATACTATTATTGTGAGTATTCGCTGGTAAAAAAAATGAAGTTTGAAACTGAAAACCTCAGTCAAGAAAAAGTGAACAATCCAGTACTGATGAAGAGAAATGGAAGGCTTTATCTCCTCCAGCTTTGGATGGATACACGCAGCTACTTAATTTTAGATTTTCCCGTCCCCCAGGCCGAGGTGTGAGGGGGGCAGGGGACGGCATGACTGGGAGGGTGTCAAGTTTGTGATGGACTCAGGGCCATAGCACTGATCTCAGAAGTGGTCATTCCATCATTTTCTGGGCCAAAATGCTCACTGTGTTGCCTTCAAGCTTCCCTGAAACAACGAAGGGATACTGTGTCTGTCACCTAAATGACATGCAGGTCACCATGTGTCATTGGAAAGACTGGGATATTCAAAACGACCTTCTTAGGAGTGTGGCCACGAACCTAACATATCAGGGGTATGAGAAGGATGTCATTGTAGAAATATTATAGAGATGGGGGCAATACCAAACTTGAGGAAAATAGTGCCAAATACAGCGAAAAAGATAGAAAACCCTATATTTGATTTATCTTTGATCTTGCATCGATGCCATGATCTCTTATTGTTGAAATATGTACATATTCCCGGGGTAAATGCATCAATTTGCTTGATATGATAATCTTCCCTACGCCTTGCATCTGAGGCATGCATGGTGAGTCGTATCGACCAGGCGAGATACATACGCTGATGTCCCACACCCTGGATGAGGGAAGACCTTCTATCGTACTACCTAACTTTATGAAAAGTAATAATATGGGTGGAATGAATTAATTCAGGGCCTATCATGTAGTGAATGTGCCTTATCGTTGATATTAGATGGAAACACAAATGCAATGAGTGTTGGGCAAATGTAGGGATGTAGGGATATGGGTGGTCTCGGAAAGATGAATCACAAAACAGTTCCACCCATGCTCTGTAGCATGGCTTTGAAAGATTCTTCTCGTGCCTTTGATTCTCTCCGAGCTGTGTCGGGATCGCGCTTGTCGGTTTGCGGAGCATGGATCCGACAAATCGGAAGGTCCCTATAATAACCAATGTTGACGCGCTTCCCGGTATCAGTTATAATGCCTTTGGATGTGAGAGCATTCACCGAATCGGGACATTTGTCGTTGTTGAAGGCTGCTTCTCCCGGCTTGAGTTTCATAATGGTTGGATCCACCGGAGTTGTCACAATTTCGTATTGGTAAGAGTCGTCTCCTCCCACCATGGCGTCGAGGAGATCCCTCCTTTCGTCCTCTTCGCTGTCCCAATATCCGTACACTTGATCAGCAAATGGAACCAGTTTGTCTGTGCCAAGATGATCCGAGAAGCAAAGCAACACGCCGGAGTTTCCATGGCCATCCATGCGGTGAACGGCGCGGAGCGGAACTTCGGGCTGCCCGTTGACGGGCGGCATCAGAAACGTAAGCGGTTGCGCTGCGGATCCTCCCCGAGGCCGAGGGCAAATCTTCTTGTGCAACTTCCAATCGTTTTTCTGACACCGCCTGTTGCAATACACGACCTCTCCTCCGCACGCGCCCGTGCATTTGAGAAGATCTGTCGCCTCGCGGCCGCAGTTTGAGCACGCCCCTTTTGCCATGGTCGTCGAAGCTAGTGGACTCGTTGTGGGTTGTGGCGACGTCGAGCAAAAGGTGAAGGGTGGTCGGAAGTGGAAGGATCTATGAGCCTGTCATTTTGTTCGATCCACACCCACGAGCCACACCGGCACTGGGAGGTCA
>JALLPA010000904.1:0-14371 GCA_036939895.1 Thalassiosira exigua
CATACATATCTCTCTACGTATCCCATATATACGGATAGCAACACGAGGGTTGATTTCGTCGTCGTATGTATGTAGTCGTCGTCGTGGAATCGTATGGTACCGTATGTAGCACATACTAATTACTACGTATCTATTTCCCGCCAAAAAAGTGTATTGCTGAGTGATTGTTCAATATCGTACTTTGACGTTCGTAATAGCTGTACAATAAGGTGTGCGGCAAAGAGATGTACGAATACGATAGGAGTACAGTGCCACTGCAGTAACCTAGACATAGTGCGTTGCCTTTTGGGCGTCTAAGTTATGTCTTACTTACTATGTAAATTACCGTAACATATACTTGTTCCTAGATAGAATGAGATCCCGCCGGTACAAATGGACCGTCAAATGGAGGTCTAAGTTGCTGTAATGTCTGACATATTGTAGGTCTAAGTTACCGTAGTGCGACTGTACGTAGGTATTGTACCTTTGATCGTCGATCGTCGCGTCTGATCAGGGGATCCTCTGCGTCTGATCATCTGCTTAGACCGTTCTGAGACAATGGGGAGGAGTGGCTCTCTCTAGCGGTGATTAGGATTAGGATGAGATCATTGGAACGTGGCCATCACATCGCACCCGCGCCGACGAGGTTTCTTCTGACAGGCACATAAATCCAGAATAGTTGCGCACTAGATAGCATCTTGTGAAAAGGTCAAGACTTCCCCAAACAAACTAGAAACTAGAAGGACGACTGGGGAAGGATAGAACCCCTAACTGGCGGCATCAACCGAACAACGGAACAATGGACGCGTTCTCACGGAAACGCGACGACAACGACGGCGCAGGTTCGAAGCGCACCCAAAGGAGCCGCTCGCAGTCGCCCCGGGCGAACCCGAAGAAGCAGGCTGTCCATCTCCCCGCGGGCGAACTTCAGGAGGCCATCGAGAGGGCCAACTTCCAAGAGAGTAACCTCAAAGATAACTTTTACGCCAGCATCGTCGACCTGGATTTCGACCTAAGGGAGTCGATCTCCGAATATCTGGACGTGGTGCAATGGGACGCCCTCCGCAGGACCTGCAAGTCGCTCCGCGAGTGGCCCGAGCCCCCCCCTCCCTCCGTGGCCTACCACCTCGTCCGATTCTACCTCACCGACGACCGGGGCAGGGGACGGTGCGGCGTCTCGAAGACTCTCGGAGGGGTGGTGGACGCCTACCGTCACGTCCTGCGAAGTTCGATCGACTGGCTCTGGGGATCCCGAGAGGTGTCCGTCGACGTCCAGTTCCTCCTCGTCGCGGACCTCGGCTCGCCCATGCTCCCCCTGATCCGGTACAGCCCCTCGGGAGGCCGACGCGCCGAGGACGGACGCGCCCCCGCCCGCATCCACGAGTACGGGATCCTGAGCGTCGTGGAGGCCGGATCCGAATTCCCCCCCTCCTCGGCCGTGCGGGGCATGATGTCCGCGGAGCTCGCGCTGCACCGCGGCGATCGCGGCCTGACGGCCGACCCCGCGGGGGGGCTGGCGCTGTCCTGGCTCGGGGGGCTGCGTCCGGCGAGGGACGTCGACCTGCGCAACTTGTGCTTCTCCCGCGACGACGACGAGTACGACGACGGGGAGAGCCACGAGATCTGGCTCTTCCGAAATCGGCACGGGAGGACGGTGGGCAACGAGTTCCAGCTCGGGCCGAACGAAGAGTGGGCCATTTGCGATTGAGGAAGGGATCGCGGGCCGACTTGTTCGCTGCAATGAGAAGACAGGACCTTCGGCCTTTTTCAGGACAATACGGTGTGATCAAGAGTGCTTCCACTTCAAGAAACAAATTAAGGTTGCTCAAATGATATCAACGCAGGAGACTGTTTCAAATCAATGCGGCTCTGAAGATTTTTCATCTTCACATTAGGATTGGGGGTATGCATTGGTGATAAGTCACAGGGGATACTCAGACAGAAGTTGGGCGTTTGCTGTGAAGAATGGGGTCACTGGATTACTCAATCCAGAGAGGACTACCAACAAATGTCAACTATAGTAGTAGTAGTATTGTAATATCTTAGCACGGGGTTTTAATCCAGATGGTGTAGAGACCATCGAGACGTTTATATCTAAATGTGAAGGCCCACAATTCTTCGACGTTTCTTCACGCAACAAAACTTCATGAACGAATGAAAGTAGTCCGGCTTGTAGACCCTTCAATTCCCATTCTCTTGCATCGGTTTATTTGAGAAAACACTATTGATGGTTGCATCATTGAGTGGCTGGGGATGTTGTTTATTTTATGCCACTTGGGCTTCTGTTTGGACTCCTCACCCCTGTTAAGAGAAATGATACTCAAAATAGACTGCACTAGCGATTTTTAATTTGGTCGTCACAATATGAAATGTATATCAGGAGCAAGTGCATGGCATAATTACAATAATCGATTTGATCATGTAGGTAGAAATGATTGTTGCAGTTTGCCATGGTGCAATAACGCGACATGACCCATTGTTAGACTCGGGTGTGCTCCATCGACCAGATTATTGATTGGATTGCAGAACATGATGTAGAAAATTGAATAGGATATTGAGTAAATCAGTTCCTAGGTTTCATGGATGACTGCCTTAGATGTCTGGTTATATGAAGAAGATGTTTTGCTTTGATCGCAATTGATGGGATCAAGAAATTTCCCATGTTTCAAAGAGAACCTATTTCCAAATAAGCAATCATAGAATGGTGACTATGATGCAGAGGTAACAGGTTCACTATAGAGACATCTATTGTGGTCAAAGATACACTCTTTTGAGATAAAATCATTTCAATCTTAATTAGTTGTGTTACTCCCTTTTCAACTTTAAGGTTATTAGAGTGAACTAGAGACTAATGGGAAGCTAAAGAGAACAGAAGGAACCTTCAAAAGAGGATTGCTAGTACAAAAGTGACCCCATCTTTTGAAAACCCCCTTTTGGTCTCTGCCAACTTTCCGTAGGTTCTGGGGATTTGGGGACTTATACAAGGAAGGTTGCTAGGTAGGGCATAAAAAATGTCAAAATATACAGGACATAAAAGGTAATAACAGTAAAAAAGGGAATAAGAGCTTAGGTCTATATTATAATTGAGAGCAAATATGAGATTTCTTTGAAGTCACCCGACATCTTAGTTGCCTTTGCCATGTCAACTTGTGAAGGACTGAGGACATTTACAGTATTTTTATTTCTTTATGGCGTAGATATATATTATCACCAGCAGATACAATGCAACATTTCGTTTGTGTTCCGTTAGGGTGACAGAATTCTTGTGGGCTATTAACCAGCACAAATATTAATGGAAATCACATATCTGAGGCCGAAATTATGCTGGCTATCGGTTTGATGATTCAAAACATCAGGAATACATTATTTCCAATATTGATGAAAACCAAATCTCTGAGGTCCAAACACTGTCGGCTATTGATTTGAATCTTCAAAGTATCAGAGATGCTTGATATATGAGACTTTGGCTTCATTTCTATCACCCCGAAGAGGATATGACCAGGGTCATGTTAAAAAATTGTTAAACTATTGGACATAATTTGATTGCTAGAAATTTCAGGCAAAGTATTCTATGCAGGACATTACCTATTATGAAGCTGTGACGGATGGTGGACAAGAATAATCACGTCTCTAAAACTTTCAAAAACCCAACATTGTGAACGTACGGTGGTGCGCTGACCATTCAAACAAATGTAAGTGTGCCAGAATTCCTACGTGAACAAAGCATCCATGAATCTAGTCAGGAGCACAACTTCCCTGCTCTGTAAAGCTCACAAAAGGTTTTTTTGTGTGTAGATTCATCATGAGGAAATATTGTGTTGGTGGTTTCTTGAGTATGCCGAAATAGTTGTAAGCAAGGTGTTTTCTTGTTCCAAGCGCCACTGAATGTCATCATTCTTGACAAAACTTGGTATGATATCTGGAAAATTGCATCTCCATTGAGCTAGGACCTGATTTATTTGCAACTTTGGAAGTATACTATTACCTGCAGAGCTACATAAGCAAAAAAGACTCTTAGCTCCCTTGCAATAAAAATAATCCCTAAATTCTACCTCCGCAGTCAATTAAAAGAACAAAGTTCATGATGCATGTAGAAAAGAAAGCCTTGTTGATTTTTATGAGCAAATGTATACTACAATTTCCAAATCAGCTGTTTTTCGACGTGACTTTGTGATTTTTGACATTTTGGATATTTATTTAGCACTCCGTTCAGATTCTTTTGTACAAATTCCTACATAATTCTACGAGATGTTTCAAAAGCGCTTACGAGCGACCCATACGGAATCAAATTTTATGCGCTCGTGATAAGTATGTGATTTATTGGTGATGAAGTTTTGAGTTGCTCGTAATTGCGTTGAAACATCTCATAAAATCAGGCATGACTTTTTACAAAAATCTCAACGGAGCGCTAAATTTATCGTCAAAATGTTATTTTTTTTGCGTTCACGTCGAAAAACAGTTGATTTGGAAACTTGAGTACACCCACAGGAGTAGAATATGGCAACATGACTGCAAACACCCTCCTCCAATTTTGTTTTACCATTAGTGTGAAACATAGAAACCAGCTTTCGTACTTACATATTCTGCCGACCCATTCTCCAGAAGCCAATACAGTGCCACTACAGTAACTTAGACATATAGTGTGTTGTCTTTTTAGCGTCTAAGTTGCTGTAGTGTCCAACTTATTATATGTGCAGTACCGTATAACATACTAAATTCTACGTAAAACTAGTTCCCGCCAAGATTAGTGTAGAGTCCAGTGGGCGTCCAAGTTGCTGTAATATCTAACTTACCGTAGGTCAAAGTTACTGTAGTGCGACTGTAACCTTACTTCTTGAGGCAAGTTTTTGTTCACCACTAATGTTCCACAGTGTCACTGACTACCAATGTCACATCAATTCAATTGACACAAAGGGCTGGCTCCATGCAAGTATGGTATGTTTTCTAACACATTGTTTGTTTCTTAGTACAGTCAGTCATTGCAAGCCCGCATTGGTATTGGCACCACAGTTAAAGCTGATTTGTCCCCAAACCACCACTTGCAATCAAGTGCATGACATAACCGGTGGTGTCTCAGACACTTCTAATCCCAAACAAAGAAGAAAGACAATAACAGAAATCATCAACAAATATCACATGTATGTACCTTTTCACGGTCACGTGGATCAAACCTTTGCGTTGAGATTGTTGTACTTAATGGTGGGACCATATAATTAATTCCCACATAAATGGCTGCTGTGATGAGTCAGAATAATTTCCTTAGCTTGCATCTTAGTACATTTACTTCGGGAGGACGAATGTGAAAACAAAAAATAATACCGTAGGCAGAAAAACATATGTGCTGAACTTCTTTTATTTTTATGCGAGCTCAGCAAGACGTACGAGCATTAACTTTCTTAGTCTGTCCTCTTAAAACTAATCTGTCCTCTTAATATAGGGCGTTAAATAGATGGCAACGTGTTGCCCACAGATACTGGCTTCTCTTCTCTTGATTGAGAAAGGGGGAACTGCAATATGTAGTGCAGAAAAGGGAGGGGGGAAATAATAGTACTTGGGGGGGGGGGGGCTCTGCCCCCTCACAACCCCCCCCCCCCGGTGTTTTAGTACCCGCGTCGGATCTTTGAGCAGTGATAAAAGTTAGTCTGAAGCTCGCAGCTCCTGTGTATGAATTCGATTGTTATTATGAAGTTAACAACTGCTGCAAGTCTAACGCCAACGTTATTCTGAAGCTCGCAGCTGCTACAAATCGAGTTCGATTGTTTAGCGAGAGGCGGAAGACCAAGCGATAATACCCGTAAGGTACGACAGATATGTACTTATTATGTACCCTTTTGGTACCCCGTTCCCCAATTGTGTACCACGATCTTTGGTATTCTTTCGTGTTCATTTGACAAAAAGTATTCTAGAAAAGAGAAAGACAAAATTCATACCATTGTGATCACTGACATCTTAACATACAGACATGGAAATGTTTATTAAAAATAATCATCTTATTTTTGTTATTTTCGAACTATTTTGGATACAATTTGCACGGAAAGCGGATAGTATGAGGTTTTAGCCGCACTTCGTGCGGTTCCATGTTCCGCGGTTTGCGCTGATCTTGGCTTGCATTTTCCCGGGAAAATACCGTGGCCGTGCGGGGCCCCGCCGCCGGCGAGTGTGACGAGATGCGTGGTTAGAGGGGTGTGGGCGGAAAGCGGGCAGGAGCGTGGCGGTGCGAGGGACGGCATAGATACCTCTGGAGGGCGTGGGGTGTCGGCATCAGGGCGTCGTTTGCATCTGGGGCCGAGGGAGGATAGGAGCACTGCTGGCGCGGCGACCACGTACTGTGACAGCCTGTAGTGGCAAGGCTTCAGGCGGTCGGCGGAGATGGGCGAAGGGTGAGGGGTGGGCCGGACAGCAGGCGGCACGACGCGGCGTAAGTGGTGCGGTGCGGTGTGGGGCTTGTGCGGCGCCGCAATGGATTGCGTCCTCCGTCTGGTTGGAGGAAGCGGCCTTGTCGGCCGAGGGCGGTCATTGTCGATCCCGCTTCCCCCTCCTCCTGCGCGACATTGGTTCCTCCTCTATGCAACTACGCCTTCTCCCCCCCCTCCACATGCCTTATCGTCTGCCTCCTCCTCTCCCAAAAGAGCCCACACGCGCTCCAGCGCCCCCTCCCACAATCTAACGTTGTCCCTGCACCGTTGTGAAGGACATCGCTCCAGCTCCTTGAGAAGGGAGGCGTGCACCTTCCACTGAGCGTGGGAGGTGACGAACACGTCTAGCTCCGCTCGGGACCCGGGCGGGGACGTCAAGGAGGGGGAGGGGGCAGCCGTTATCGCCAAGGCGGCGTCAACGTTGACGTCAGGGCCCAGCCAGTTGCGAAGGAGATCGAGGAGGAAGAACTCTTGGTTGCGGCGGGCGGGGTGGCAGCGGGCGGGGAACTCCAGGCGGGGGCGAGGAATCCCCGGTCAAACCAGCAGAAGTGGTGGGCGATGGCGTCGCACACGGCGGCGACATCAATGCAGAGGTCAGGATCCGACGCATCAGGGCCAGGCGGCTGTCACCGTGGAGGGCAGGGAAGGTGACATCAATGGCTTTGGTAGCGAGGGCAGCACTCTCATTGGGGGATCTGCTCCCCCCATCACCCCATCTCTGTCCTCGGTTGCTTCCCTCTCCTCTTCCGCCATCCCCCGTGGTATCCGTCGTTGACTCCCAATGCTGCGCAGCACTCCTCGCTCCCGCAGCACATAATCTCAACAATCAACTGGACGACGGGGGGGTCACCCTATTATCAAATGTGCGTAGATCTAAAATAAATGGGATATTTTGACATATTAAAAAATTCAAGGTTTTGTCATTGGGGTACAGGATCGGGGGGGGGGGGGAGTACAAAAGGGGGAACATTTAAAATTTACCATACGGCAGAAAAAGAGAGTTCTCGTATTCTCATGAATTTCGTACGTACATAAAAGTGATCAGATGTGTTCTTGGCTCGGCGGCGCACGCACGTTGAACCAAAAATGTTCAAAATGCAGGGGTTCATATGTTTTGAATGCTGGGGTGCATATTATATGTTCTTGAAGCAAGCGTGTTATATTGAATCTTGCAGATACTGCGAATCTAATTCTATCGTTTGGCGAGCAAAAACGTGCATTTGTTATGCGGTTCATGACTTGTTCATACCCCCGCATGTACTTTTAGTTGAACACGTGTGTTGAGACAATCCTGCCCATGTCATCCATTGACGCACACGTAGTGTTTGCTCTACCTGCAAGGAGGAGGCTACTGATAGGCCACGGATGAAGCTTAGATGAAGCTTGAAGGGTGGAATGAAGTTTTTATACATAGTTAGACTTGTGAAAGAAAGTAGTTTTCGATAACTGTGAGAACTTAAAGAATATTAAGATTTGCTACCGCCTACCATCGATACAGCGATAGAAGCGTATGGAATAAGGTCGTATTGTCTACTTCGACAAATACTGACGTGTCGCCCATTCCTGCGATGGCCAGTCGCCGAACCGGTTAACCTGCTTCTCGGAATATTCTTCAAATATTCATGAACGCAGAAGCTATATCTTCGCACATGGTTTGCCAACCATCTTGTGCAAGATCCAAGCTTCGTGACAGAGTACCAAGCTCTAGCTAGATACTGCAGTGTTCGATGTGTTTGTTTCCATAACGTCTTAGTGCCATTCAAATTATCCTGTGATTTGTGGAAAATGACTGCAAAATTCTGCTTAGTTGAAAATGACTGAAAAATTCTGTTGTGACTTGTGGACTGACCAAATTCCACAATTTCACATGGTCTTAAAAAGAAGGAGGCCACAATATTGTATCCCAAGAGATACTGGTAAGTAAACCCAGTATCTAATATACACTCCTACGCCGATCCCATCCAATATCCTCACCGAGTGAGTTACGCACACGGCTCCGAAAGTTTCTTGGATTTAAATAATGTCTAACACTGTATCATGCCGTAGAAAAATGTGTACCTACGCAGATTCGTACCAACATATTTGAATATCGCGCAAAAAACATTCGCAACAAATTTATGGTAATTATTACCGACGAGCGCTCGCGATACTGTCCTATTAACAAAGCGGTGTCCCAAAAGTCTCTGAATTGTGAAAAAAACACTCGAGCGTAAAAAATCACGTGGAAAGTGTAAATAAACAGTGGATTTGGAAACTGTGAAAACTCGTGCTGTTGTTTATATTAAGCTTGTGCAAGCTATGATAGTAAATGAAGTTTTTATATTGAATTCCTACATTCATTGATCAATATTTAATGATTTCTGTTAGAATTTGAAAATATACATGCGTAGGACATGGTTACAAAAGTCTGTTTGGCTCGAGAATCCTGGAGCTGAATATCCTCACTTTCTGGTTGCAGATCATCATAGTGAAACGCTAGTAAACTGCTCTGTCCCCTAACCCTCGTCAACGCATGTTATTGAATGACATATTAACACATTTAAAAATATTTTCTACTGATGCTGAAAATCAACAGAATGCATTGCAAGAGCATAAGCTTCAATTTGATGTGCTGTAGCTCGCAGGAGAGTTACTTGGATTAAAGTTAGGCGTGTGCCTTTGTGACACTGAATTTCCTCATTTTGAAGAGGACAGATTAATTAAACACTTGTAGTTGGCAATAGGATCAAGGATCATACAAAAATCAGAACGAAAAATGTCATTCTGCGCCTATGCCTTCCCGGTCCGGGCACCGCAGCAAAATGTGCAACCCCTGTCTACGTCTTGCCCCATGACCGCCTTTTGGATCAACCTCTCCACAGCATGGTGTGGGAGATCACGATCACGATCAAGTGCCGTGAAGCACAACGACAAAGGCCCAATGGTTAGGCCCAGTCCAAAGTAGTAAAACACAAAAATCTCCATTGTAAAATGCCATTGTAAAAAATTGAGATGCAGCAGCTGGTTGGCCTTAGTGAGACACAATGACAAGGTGACGGAAAGAGTCAGAGTTCATATTTCAAATTTGGCATGGGGAGCAATGGGGGGATCCCCACCCCCCACCCCAACAGCCTCGCATTCGACTTGGCTGTACCAACATATATCACGAACAAAGCTTGTATAGTGTGAATTTGAATGCGATGGTTACCAAACTGCTGCCACAAGTTGGGCACATGAGTGCGTGTAAATACGTATAAAATATTATGTAATAGATGTGTGCAACAATAAAGAGGTAGGTATGTTCTTATTTACATAGGGTACGCGCCACAGATGTCTGTTATTGAGGTTCGCGCACGTGTCTTGCTTGCGTAGATATGTAATCACGTGAATGTGATGGGAAGATGTCAAGGAATGAAGCAGGAGCAACATAGAGGTTCACACGCGTAACTGGTATGCGTATCACATCGCACATGTGTAAATAGTGCAGACCCTTTTTAGCTTCTTCGGAGTTCGAAAACAGTTGTGTGGAATATTGTATCTGATTAAGGATATTCTATTTTTGTACCCAATAGTGAGCGAGAGAAGATAATTACATTTTTCTGTGATGCAATTCAGTGTAGCTATTGCTCTCCTCAGTCACGGATCTTTAGTCACGAACTCGTCGCTGGAGCGCTGACAATATTCGCCATAGATTGCCAGTCATGCGCGCTCATTTCGGAGTTTTTTACTCCCTATGTACCGTTAAAATCTCTCTTTTGGACGGACAGACCAAACCCATTAAAAATATCTCTCTGCCAAGTCACAAAACACTAATTCCTCCATACATTATCGGTGCACCGCCACCCTATGAAGTGTCGGAGGTGAATATGAGATATATATGATTTTTTGAAGAACACATTAAAAGTTCAACCTTTATCATACATTAACATTTTTGACAAAACTAGACCAAAGACGTCTCTTCCGACACTGCACCAATGACGGTATCCTTTGGCAATTGAGACCAGTATCCGCATTTATGTCCGATTGGACACTAAAAACAACAAATATACCTGTGCTAACTTACGCGAGAGCATCAATTAGCTCAAAAATTTTGTTTGGAATTTCGAAATAACTTTAGGACGATTAGCATTAACGTTTAGGTAGAAACAGCGTCTGGTTCGTTCATCGCCCCCACTGACTAAGAAGACAGCGCCATCGGGCTGGTCCCATGTTGCCACAATCACCTACCATGGCCGGTCAGCCCTCCTGGACCACGAGACCAGATGTGTGCTGGCAGCAATGGGCTCTAAAGGCTGCACACATTTTTTGCCACGTTGTTGGATTGCAGGTGAGGTCCCGTTCGCCATGTCTCATTCGTTTTCACTGCAATCGTGCAGTCATAGACCCCGCGACGACAACGACGCTGCAACGCCGTGGGCTCGAGAGCTCAGAGAGTGTCAGTTCGTCTTGCAAGTGGCGGATCAAAGGGCAAGTGTGAAAGAGATACTGTTGCACATGGTGGCTCTGATGTTTGTCTGATCTTGTTGTTGCTTTGGCGGTTACTCATTTATGGACGGAGAGGAGTGATTGGACCACAGCGGCAACGACACGCTGCGACGCAGCGGATCGAGAGAATCCTAGACATTTTTGCCGAGCAAATTGACGCGCCACCGCTGACGGGAACGTTGTCTTCAGTCCCTCCTTGAACTTTTTGTTCTTGCCCATGACACTCAACTTCATTCCCTGACCCTGAATGCATCATTTCTATCATTTGCAGCCATGGCGGAAATTAGGGGCGAGAGGGGGAGGACGGAGGGAGGGGGGGAATCCATTGAAAAGGTGAAGCTTCAGTCTGGACTGTCAGTTGGAATGTTCTTTGGCCGTCTTCCTTGAAAGTCGCCAGAGATTCCCCGCTGTGCGAGGCGTGGGCGTACTTGGACGCGGGGAACGCGGGATCTCGCAGGGGGAAGGAGAAGACCTCCCGAGGCGGAAGCGCGGGGGAGGGAACGTGGTCGGGACAAATAGGTGCGTATCTAGTTATGAATTGTGTTTAAACACAGTCTTCTCCTTCCTCTAACATTTCAATGCCTTGTTCCATCGCTAGGATCCGCTCCTGCGCTCCGCTGGTCAAAAAACTCTTCATCTCCTCGGAGCGCGGGATGATGTAAGTTATTTCGCCAATCTTCAACTCTTCGTCGATTCTTCGCTTCAGCTCGTCTTCCCTCAAAAGCTTACGCTTCTCTGCGATTGTCAGCTCCTTGAGCTTCGCCTCGTAGACTTCCAATTTCTTGGACTTGGTCAGCTCGATGGCGCGCTCTTGGATCTCGGCATCGACTGCCCCATCCATCTTATGCTTCTTGGTCAAGAGACGCAAAAAGACAGCGCCCTTGACCCAAGCGGTTTGATGAACTCCAACAGGTAACTCAGCCTTGTTTGTTTTGTGTTGTTTGCTCAGGCTAATTCGAAAGGCACTCAACTTCTTCTCGATTTNGTAACTCAGCCTTGTTTGTTTTGTGTTGTTTGCTCAGGCTAATTCGAAAGGCACTCAGCTTCTTCTCGATTTCGATCGTACTCGCCTTCTTCTTTGGACTGGAGAGGCGTTTGCTCAGGGCATCGTATTTCTTCTGGAGGTCGGTCATGCCCGCCTTGGCCTTGTCTACCTTCGGCAATCTTTATGGCTTCAGCAGCGCCGGCTGCCGAATGGCTGCTCGAATCCTGAAAGACAAGAGCATTTGTCTTAGTAACATCATAGATAATGGAATAATAAAACTGACTGACTTACGACATCAAGGACATGATACTTTATAATCATGTTTCCTTCTTCGTCTCTGCCAGCCCAAATCAGCAGCTTGACGAAATGATCCTGACCCTGCCGATGGCCGTGGTCAGCCTGCAAGGCAAGCTGTGTCGGGTTGTCCAACAAGATCTCGTAACAGACGCCGATCATGCAATCGGCAGCTGCTCGCACTTCCATATTTACCAACGTCTGCCTGCTCGGCATCGCCTTCGCTATTTGCTGTGCACTTATTTCGGCGCCTATTTGAACGCATAGTGCCTTGCACATGCCCGCCATAATCATAATGGTTGCATCGTCAGATGCGCCGTAACCGAACAGGTTACACGCGGTCATCCACCGCTGAGCCTCCGGCTTCCACGTACTGATTTTCTTTGAAAAAACATCATTTAGCTTTGCCACGATGGCACGCTCTCGTTCTATCTGCGCCGTACGGTTGATGATTTGTAGTTCGTGGGTAGTTGGTATCCACGACATCGACGCACCCGTGAATGCAACAGCGTACTTATTTCGAGCCCTCGCTCGATCGTTTGCAATGTCACGAAGATGAGCGGGAACTTCTTTCAAACCGGCGCGTATTTCATCGTGCAGCAACACGCCTGTCTCGTCGAGTTCAACTTTGCCAGCGACTGACCCTAAAATAAAGTACAGTGTCATGCTGTCGTCATTTTTGACGTTAGCATTATCACTACTTCTTTTTTTGGATCTCGCATCGTCGCCCAATTGTCGCTTAACTTCGCCCCTCATCGCACCTCCCCCCTCCCTCCTCCGTGGCCGACGCCTCGCACGAGGGCCCCGTCGCCCTCGTCGGAGAGGTCCTGCCACTGCGGCTCCGCCGTCGTTGAAGTTGTCGCCGCCTTCGACGCAGCCTCCCCCGCTCTCGCCTCTGCAGATCGCGGACCGTCCTCCGCCGCCTCCCGCCGCGTGCGCGCCGAGGACGCGAGGACCCTCCCTCCCTGAGCGATGACAAGGACCTTGTGCCGAACTGCACCCCTAAATTGACATCCTTTACCTCCCCTCTACCCTCCTCCCCTACCTCTCCGCCTCGCCGTCGCCGGGATGCCTCGCGGGGGTCGAACGCTCGAACAACGAGGATCCGCCTTCCTTTGACGGCGCCGCTCGGAATTCGCCCCCGGCCGGTTTTCCAACGCGGAGGACGCCGGAGGAGTTGCGTCCTCGAAGGACGGAGGGGCCCCCGGAGGCACCCCGGAAAACTCCCCGTCGTCTGGCGCGGTCTCTCTTGCAGACGCGGCGCAACAAGCCGATGACGGGTTCGGTCGGTCGCACTGCCGTGCCTTCCCCTCCTCCCGCTCGCAGCGGTCGCAGTGGCTCCTCCGGAGAGGGGACGCTCTCGAGAACCCAGTCGGCGTCCCCTTCCTCGGAACCCCAGAGGAAAGAGCTCAAGGGGTGGAGCGGGGAGGCCATCGTTCGATATCCCTTCTCCCGCTCGCGAAGTCCCCGGACGAGTAGGAAGTATCTTTGAGCGCTTTCTGGCGCTTCGGACGTGTTGGCTCAATGCAAGGCATGATATTATGAATGGCAAGCATTTCACTCTAGGGATCATACCGTCTATTGCATTTGATAAATGGCATGCATGGTTAGAATTGACCATATGAGTGTTAGGTAAGGATGAAACTGAGCAAAAACAAGGAAGATCTCTGAGGAGTGCAGGGTAGGTTGACTAAGTGGGACCGGACCATGCCCCGGGCAATTCATTCTGGCATGAGATGGCGACCTATAACTAACTATGTAGTACCCAGTCTTTCAGGACATTCTTTTTTCTTTATACGTTTTGAACATGTGATGAATGCAATGCAATAATCTGCATGAGTAGCAATAATCAGCCAAAGAGACCTCGGATTTATCACCACTGAGTTGAGAAGATGGGTGAGGGAGGGTGTGTATAACCAAACTTGAGGCTCAATATATAGAATCAGCCATCTAAAGTGGAATTAGTATTATCCTGCATACATATCTATGTCAACCCATTCACAATCAACAGCACCCACCGCACAATATTACAATAATACAATATTACAATAATACAATATTACAATAATACAATATTACAATTACAGTATTACAGTATTACAGTATTACAGTATTACAATATTACAATATTACAATATTACAATATTACAATATTACAATATTACAATAGTACAATAGTACAATAGTACAATAGTACAATAGTACAATAGTACAATAGTACAATAGTACAATA
>JALLPA010000905.1:0-12570 GCA_036939895.1 Thalassiosira exigua
CCTGGAAACAAGCGCGAGATGAATCGAGAGCGGATATTTGTACTAATTCCTACGAGGTAGGCGAATGTCCCCCAAAAGGTCAGGTAGGAAAAAAACCTCTCGTCTCCTCGGCTTCAACATCAAGGTGGTCGTCTAGCAATTTCATTTTGAAACAATCACAAAGATGAAATTTCAATTTTAAATTTTCGAGCTGATTTGTTAGTGATCTGGTAAATGTAAATTTGACTGATTGAGCATGCATGCACGCAACCTTTGAAAAAAGTAGAAGTTGGCAAGCTTCGTGGGATGAGTCCCATCCAGTTTGAACTCTCCCTTTTTTATACAACCAACATGAGAGGGGTGACCCAATCCCAGCAATGTAGATAATGGATACCAAAAGAAGCCACAAGTGAAAGTGCACTGAACTATGCAGTCCAGTATACACTGGTTGTCAAGCAAATGTTTTCTCAAACTATGAAGGAGTAATAACATGTATGGTACTATGTGGTACATAACAAAATTGTCCACACCCACCTGGTACAGACACCGAAGATTGTTAACAAAAAATGCTCCAGTGAGCAAATGAAGAGCAGCTGGTAAGATTGTGGATCAAAACCATTCTTTGATGGATCTGGTATGATTATACAACATGACGAAATCAATATGCTGCTGGTCATGAGTAACTCTAAATATCATGACGGCATTCTATTCTGAAGAACTCAGGTCTTCGTCAATACGACCCCACCTGACATTATCTTCCACTGCCATCATTGTCTCTCTAAATTAGGATACATTGGATCAACATGGCATCTTTGCTTTTATACTTGAGTTTGGGTTATCAATCTCTACCGCGTCAATATGAAAATGGCAGTTGCCATTGCTTGTCTGGCAGAAGCGCAACATTTTTGTGTTCGTTATTACATACTATTTCTATTGCTATTGTGGGGTTGAAAACAATATATGTACAGGAAAATTGAGAAGCATGTATGTTTATACATGGTGCATAGAGCTTCTCATTCTCCCTTTTTAAGATAATACATTCATACAATATGTACATTGAGTGGTATTATAGCCAGGAAGATACCTAACGATCCAATCCGGGTTTTGAATTCAAAAAATGTTTAAAAAATCTTAATTACTCAAATAATATCAATACGTAACAATAAGTGTTGAAGGGCAAAGAGCAAAAGCAGAACAAGCCTACACGAAGCTCGGCAAGCACGTGCCACTCCGAGAGTGACATTACTTGCAAGATGCGACACGAGCCGATCACAAGAAAACAACACATGAGCGAGATTTACGATACGCCTAAGATATGTATTATACGATATATTGCGCAACCGCGCTGACAAAAGGTTCCCGAGCCACACATTTCGAGGATGCCATATCCTCCACTTTATACTAGGCTCAAACCAGTAATCGGCCACGGATTGCCTGAAAAGCCAGCAAGGAAGAACAATGGCAAATCAAGTAAGTGATCTGCCTTCCCCAGGCCCAGGCCAGTATGGCTGACCATGAAGCCATGTAGTAAGCCAATAGGGCTCATAATTTTTTATTAGTCAGTCAATCAAACATTCATATGCCGGTCATTACTGGCTTTCTAACCTACGAGTAGCGGGCTGAAATCCTGGGATTGGGATTAGTGTGTCATCTTCATTAATAAAAATTCGTGTTTTTATCTGCTTAAGATACGAATCCTACAGGTCAAATGGGGAAGGGTTTCAAGAAGCAGTGGAAGAGATGGGAGGGATACAAAGCCGTGGCCAAGGGTTTCGAGCACTTTATCATAGAGCTCGAGCAGCACACCTTCGAGTGCGGGAAGGCTGAGCACAGAGCAAATTCGAGAGATTTTGAGAGGATCTCACGCTCTACTGCCAACACCATACTGGGTCCGGTGGCAACAACGTCCACAAGGCGGTCACCAACCCCGAGGACCCGGATTTCCAAGTGTCTGACACTAAGGATACGGCCATCATGGCGGCCGTGGACAAGCTATCGGACATAAATAAAAAAGCTGGCACGTGAACTGGAAGCGCAAGTCCGACAAGCTACACGAGTATGAGAAGGCGTGGGGTGCCGCCTTTGGAGTCTCCTACAAGGTATGCTCCCTGGAGCTGATTACAAGACTGGAGGATGAGAGTAGCTACCCCAAGATAAAGGAGGGGCAAAACCTAGTGGCCCTGCTCAACCTAATCCGGCAAGTATGATCAGGGACGAGCGGGTCAGAGCACCCAACATGGAGGATACTGGAGGCGAAACAGCACCTTTCGCTTTTCCATCAGTGCGCCGACAAGACAAACGGCAAGAACCTCAAGGAGTTCAAGGCCTACTGGAGGCGGCCGAGAGCCTGGGGGCGGGGTTCTCCCAGTTGAGCCTCGCCAAGGAGGTGCTCTAAGAAGAGGAGATCGTGCTGGATATAGCAAACAAGCTGGGGGAGCCTCGCTGGAGGACCTGCGACCTATACGAGCTGAGGAGGGCCATGGCGACAGCAAAGGAGAGGTACCTCTCCCTTTTCTTCGTCATGAACGCAAACAAGAGCAGGTATCAGAACATGCGAAAGGAACTAAAAAAAGGGTAAAGTATTGGTGAAAATTAGAGTCAAATTATTTTTTCCTGAATATTTAAGACCTAAAATCACGTCAGAAATCAATTTATCGGGTAAAATAAGCCTAGAATCAACTGCATCCCGCGCTATTTTCATCATTGTTTGCCGTCATTGAGAGAGACGCCACCATCCTTCTCAGTCTAATAGTTGTCGTGATGAACCTTGGAACGCAGGTCGGCATCAAAGTGAAATCATTTTTTCTGCAAGCCAATCAAATAAAAAAATCAGTTTCCGGACAGAATGAAAAATATTTACGTAAGACCTACATACAAAAAAAGAACGTAAGATAATACTATTCCGCAATAAGCTCATTGTGGCCTTTTATTTGCCTAGTCGAGTTTTCAATACAACAAAAACCCAAAACAGAAATCGGCCCGCGCCCGAGAGCGCAAGCCACGGCGCCGCAAATCGCGACAAACGGACAAGATGGACCGAAATTTGTTTTTTTCATAAAAGAGCTTGGACCAAGTTTGCGCGTGACCCAGCGGAAATATGCCGCCACTAAAAATTGTCCCGTGATTGCCATCTCAAAAAAGAAGAAACCTGAGTTCATTCAAATATTTCATTTATGCCTTTAGCATAACAGACAACAGGTGCTGGAAGGCATATGTAATTGAGCTCCAAAAGTCAAAAGTGACCGTTGCCCTTTTTTAGGACAATGTAACGACAAGAAGACGTCATTTCTGTCAAAAAGGGACAAGCTTATGACATTCCTTGGTTCATTTTACGTGTCATAAGGTGTCTGAAAATTTGCCGTAGCGACGTCATGTTGACATTATATTGGCCCCAAAGGAAAGCTTGACGCTAATTTTCAACGATGCGATATGCCGCTGACGACAACCTCTTCCCAAATATGCTCCCCAAGGTCATCGAGCTCATGAAAACGCTTTTACGACACCGAGTTCAAGGTAGAGAAGCAAAAGGACAGCAGGAAGCAAGACAAGGAAAAAGGGGACGTGGGGACGCAGGAGGCAATTGCCTTCCTCGAGAAGGGCGGCGACGGCAAGCAAAAGCAGGGTGGTGGCAACAACGACAACAACAAAAAGTTTCCGGCGGAGTTCAAGGCCGGGCGCCAGTACCACTACCCAAACTGTGGCGAGGAGGGGCATTATAACCACGAGATCTCCCAGCTGGAGAACCAGGAGCAGGACGGCGTCAAGCAGCTGAACTTTAATGAGTTCGAGCAACACGAGGAAAGCGATGACCTCGGCGTGGAAATGATTAAATTGGGGTTGATGAGGAGCCCGAGTTTGAGGTGCTACATCCGTCTTATGACTCCCCGTGGGCGTCGCGTGCCGTGAGGGTGGAGATTGAGAACATTGCAGATGCATTTACCGTGGTGCCCACTGCATTGATCATGCGGAAAGCAGCATTGTGTATACACTATACAGTGTGCGCGCACTCCACATAAGATGATAGGTTCAGCGAGACCACATCCAAATCCTGCTTGGACTCGACCATTGGCGAGGAATTCTTTGACAGCCTTGGTGATGAGCCCGTCAACGTTGAGCACGATGCTGTGTTTGCGGTGCTCACTAGCAGGGATTTACGGGTTGAGTCTAAAATTGTTTCCTTTTTTTCACCTTGTACCCCCATTGTTCCCCGACTGTACCCAAAAATTAACCTTATAAAAGAAGGGAGTATCATATTTACAGAAGGTTAATAAAAATATATCTGGGTACGATTTAGTAACCCCAAAAATCCACCCACGACACTGTTTGATTGCTGGATTAGAGGGACGAATGCCCTGGTATCCACGCCAATTGGCCTGCCGACTGGCCGCCTCCCGCAGGGAAGGGATTTTTTGCCAGTCTGATCAGAGTGCCCGACATAGCCCTTGGCTGGTATCGGTTGATTGCTGGATCAAAGGAAGATCCTGATATCGCCCTCGACTGGTATCGCCGCCCTACTGCGTCTGTGACCTCAACCAGTATCGCTGCCTCGTTGCACTGGAATCGACGATCAACGCCCTGCCGCGCCGGCGGCCTCGACCAGAATTGCCGCCCTGCTGCGCCAGCAGCCGGTATTGCCATCCTGCCACGCCAGCGGCCTCGGCCAGTATCGCTGCCGCGCTGCACCGAAATCTCCGCTCTGCTGTGCCAGTGGCCCCCTTCGCCAGTATCGCCGCCCCGCCTCATCCCGTCATGCCAGTGGCCTTTGCAAGTATCACCCCTCTGTCGTGGCACAGCCGGAATCACCGCCCCTTTATACCGGAATCGCCGCCCTGCCGCGCCAGGGTCTCGGCCGAAATTTCCATCCAGTTCCGACGAAATCACCTCCCTGCCGCACCAGCGGCCTATAGCCTGTTCTCAAGTCGCCGCGCCAGGGGCCTCGGTCTGGCCTGGTCGTTGCCCCATTGCTGGGGTATCAACGCTCCAACCGCCTCGACCAAATCGACGCCCTCATTCCGCCAAAAACGCCGCCCCAACGCTGGTCCAACAGCCTCGGCCGAATCGGCGCCCCGTTCCACCAAAAACGCCACCCCGCCGCGCCAGCGGCCTAATAGCCGGTCCCAGAGTCGCCGCACCAGCGACCTCGGCCTGGCTTGGTTGCCACCCCATCGCGCCAGAGGCCTCGGCTGGTATCGGAGCCCCGTTACGCCAAAATTACTTCCCTGCCACGACAGTGGCCGGTATCGCCGCCCCGATCCCCCAAAATTGCCGCGCTGGAAACCTAGTCGGTCCGAGAGTCACCGCGTCAGTATCCTCGGCCGGTCCCCGTTGCCGCCCCTTCGCATTAGCAGCCCCAGTGGCCTTACGCCACGCCCCCGTTGCACCAGCGGCATAATGCCCCGCGGCGTGCCAAGCATCCTCACGCTGCCAAAGGCCCCGGAGCTGGCCACAGCACTCGGTGCTCGGCCCATCAATCCACCGGAGGCCACTTCCGCCCGTGCCCCAGCTGGTCCAGCCCCGGTCCGACCCCTCCCCGACCCATCACATTGTCAGGCATCTCCCGTCTGTTTCCCGACTCCCCGTCTCTAGATATGGTCCCGCCTTGACACCGCCCATCCACCTTTCCTGCATGCTGTCGCCGTCAACGTTGAGCGAAGCCGGCGTGGCGGGATGCTCGCCTGCAAAAAGAGGAAAAATAAGGCCCCCGAATACCCAAAAAACACTTGTCTTGCCATGTTCTTGCCAAAATTGCCGTGTCGGTATGATTTTTTTTAGAATTAACCAATTTAAATAGATTTCTTGAAACGGAAAAAAACTTAACAATTCTAAACAAAAGTGTTTTGGGACATGAAGGTTTGACTGAAAAACCACTCCTTCCATTCCAAATAATATTGTTTTCTTACGTACCCTAACTCAGTACCTGATTGACCAAAAAAATTCTAAAATGATCAACGAAGATCATAATTGAAAACGGGGGTACGGGGCAAAAAGGGGGTAATATATTAGTATATATTGATGTACGTACAGGGTTCGTGGAAGTATATACGTGTGATGTGTCGGAGGGGAATGCATCCAAGCCTATCGTGCGTGCGCACCGCTGGAACACAGCTGTCAAGATACGCGAAAAAGAAATTAGGAACCAAGTACGGGGTTGTGATCTCTATCCCGCGCAAGTGAGCATGTGCCGGTACATGGGTGATGTGGTGATACGGTACGCTGAGCGCAAAGTTCCAGAAACGCCTTTTGTTGATGACACGTCTTCCAACACTTATGGAGATCCCCCACCGCTTATGGGACCTGATGGTACAGATGTGCCAACGTCAGAAAAGTAAAGTATGTATGTGGACAACTCTAGCTAGTCCGACGTGGAATGGGTGCAGGATGAAGTGGTGTCAGAAAGCAACGGCAGTTCCATTGACATCCATCTGATGTTTGACATCTCTTGGCATCTGAAGACAGCTATCTGGATGAAGTGAGCGGAAATGACACTGTCACATTGCCTTGGTCTGACGACGTGAGCCTGTCAACAGTGAGTGTCTCTGCAGAGAATCAGGAGCATACCAAATATTGGGAATGCTATGAAGTGAAATTGTTCCAACGCACCCGAAGGTACCCGGGTAGCATATCGCTGGAAAGCCCGCATGGAGACGAGTAATTTGAGCTATGAATGAGCTTCTAACTCCCCCGAGAAGGCGAGATAGAGAAGTGAGAAGTTTTAGCTAAAGAAATTGTTTAAGCATCGTTTTGACGTCAATAAGAAAACTAGATTATCCGTGGTTTTGCAAAGATAAAGTTAGTCTATTGTACATAAATAGTTATCACGAAAAAATGTATTTGTTGGTGGGTGATCTATCGATTTAGATTTTACAATCCACACAATTGATTGTTTTGAGAAGACCAAGCTTGCTTATGCACGAAATTATTTCCCAGCCGCATCGCAGAGTTTGACATTCACTCTTATTTCAGGAACAGCTAGAAGATCCAATCTATTACCCAAAAAAGAACGAAGGGCAAACTCCAGGATGCGGCTGAGAAACAATTCCGCGCATTATTTCCTGTGAAGCATGACAAACATATGGTACCTCCACCAACAGTGGAACCAGTGAAGTGATCATGGTGAATCAGTCAGAGAAGGCAAGCTGAACCCACGGTTCTCATTCCTTGACACGTGCTCTATGTTTCATCAGAACATGAGCACAAGAAGTTGGTGAGCAACATCAGGGCGGTGGTAAATGGGCTGAAGTCTCACATCAACGGTGGAGTCAACTGCACCAACAAAAAGGCAAAATATGGAGGATTTTTAGGGTATTTGGAAACTTGGTTAAACAAAGACGGGCTGGTCAACATCCTTTCTTTCAACCATCAATTTTTAATTGTTCCCCGTCACATAGAACCATGTGAAGAAGCATTATATTGTGCACACAAAGGGGATTAAATCTGATGAAGGAAAAGTGGTGTGTAAGCGCAGCCCCGAGGGGTTCTCCTACATTGACCTACGCGATCAAGAAGAAGGATGGTGATGATCAACACCATCAGGGGCAACATTGAAGGCTTATCTTCCACACAAGTCAAGGCTACCAAAGAGGCTTAAAAGGCTCAAGCACTTATGGGCCTACCTGGTGACCACAATATGCAGGTTCTGGTGCATAGTAGCTCACTTCTTAACAACCCCGTGACCCCCGCAGCTGTGTCTTACTCTCAGATCATTTATGGACCGGACAGGGTGGGACTGAGGGGGATGAGAGTGCGGAGGGGGACGGAGAGGGTTGAAGTTGAGCGAATTGCTATTCCTAAGAATTTCCAGAAACTGCATGGGGTGGTAACACTGACGGCTGATACGAGACTAGCAGGTATACTGACGCATCCTTTTTTGCAAAATAGTGACGCAGCTACGTAAATTATAACGTAGCACCTGTTAGTCATGTCCAATGACAAAATCCAGCCACTACCCCCCCTCCCACCCACCCCCTCGCATAGGTGCCCACGCATATCTACCTTACTTTTGGAGCCGATTGAGTCATTTCGAGAGGTCATTTGGACCAGCGGCACTCGGTGGGCCATTTTATCTTTTTTCGTTGCTCGTGCGCAAAAACTGCAATCGACGCCCGTTCACGAGTCTGGGGCCTCCCAGCGCAACTTTAGCCCACATTTGACGCCGCCATAGCATCCAATAGCAATGATGGTCGGGAGGGGATGGCTCTCTCCATGGAGGACGCCGTATGTTTGGTGAGTATGGTAACGGTACGGCGGCACATGATTGATTTTTGTTTTTTGAGGCTGATCTAATTGACTCTGATCCGCGCGGCCAGCGGCCAGCGGCCAGCGGCCATCGTCACGGCGTTTCAGTCTCAGTGGCACACACAGGTCGTCAAGCAGCCGGCAATGGCCCTTCATGCATGCAACAACCCTGATGTCTTAAAGCCAAAACAGTGCCACGGACAACATTGCTCGGACATCGTGGGCCAAGAGAATGCTTAGAGAAACAATTGCTAGACGATTATAGGAAAGAAAGATGCTTATAATAATGGTTTAGAAATACCAGTGCAGAGCGTCTCTCGCCATTGCTGAGAAGTAAATGATCCTGGTCTCATTGGCATTGTGGCCGTCCGCTTCGGCTTGTTCACCAGGCAAATCCTCTCGAGGTCCATGTCCTCCTCCTTGGCTCCTTTTTCTGCAGGATCTGGTCGGCAATGATGCCTCACCGCTCACCATGAGCTGTCCCACCTGGAGGCAGCCCAGACGCGGGAGGTGGATCTCCGTTTCCATGTCAGCCAGCCCTCTCTGGACAAGCTAGTTTGCTACCAGGGGTGCACTGAACTTCTTGCGCTCAAGGACATACTCACGCGCATGGCGGAAGTTGTCCTGGGAATCCCCAAGCGCTCCCCAGGCGATGCCGTACCGAGCGTTGTTCAGGCCGGGACACGGACTTCCTCGAGGAAGATCATGCCTGTGAAGATGATTTGCACCAAATACAGCAAAGCAGTTGGTTCTCAACTTACCGTCATCCCCAAGCATCCCACCATCATCCCATGTTCCCTCTTGTCAGCTCAGGTAAGCACCTCAACTTCAGCTCCTCGCTCCCAAACGCAAAGATCGGGTGCATCACCAAGCTGCTCTGGATGCATATGGCGCTCCGGTAGCTCAAATCCATGCACTCGACCTCCGCGGCGACTTGCGCATGTGGTCGTGGTTGAATGCCTCCCCGTGGCCGAAACGGAGAGATGCAAAGATTCTGAGCAGTTGCGGCAGCTTCCAATGCTTTGAACCAAAACTGGCTTTCGGCCATGCCAGCCGGCATGCTTGCACCCTGCTTGCACGGAAGCTTTGGCAAAGCAGGTTAAATCAACAACGGCAGACGAAGATGGTCGTTCTAAACGAAAGCAAAAACAACGGGGTGATCTGTGTCACAACCTTTGAGTCGGCCAGCACGACGTCGAGGAAAACTCTTCCTCAGACGAGTCAGCTGGACTCGCTGCCGCGCCACACTCATGCGCCATTTTTCTCCAAGATTGCATGGTGTATATTGCTGGGACCAAATTGTCGACCAGGGCAGTGAAATTCACATCTTCCTCAGCTCTCATGGCTGTCTTTGAAACTTCTGGAGCCTCTTCAGCCCGTCCCTCCATGGACCTGCAGGTGCTGCGGGGGACACTGTGCTCACTGATCCGTTTGGAGGTGATACGACGGTGCTTCTCGAAGTGGAGCTTGTCACGACGGATTTGGCTCCGCTCAACATCTTTGCCTAAGCCGTGTCCGCTAGGAGAAGGCGCCCAGCGAAACACTAAACACGGATGCAATACGGGCCCGGAACGCCACAAGGCCCCTCGTGTGGAACGATCCAAATACAACTCCAAGCCCAAGCTGAAGGCGCGACCTCTGTTGAACCATGTACGTCCTCCCGCCGGACGACAGGGCGGACAAGAATGGCGACGCCAAAGCATAAGAGTGATGCTCTCTCTTAGCTGCTTGCCCTAGACGGACTTTTCGCCACCCGTCGCCATCTAGTCAGTATTCTCAGAACTTCTCATTCTCTTCCGTCTCCATTCCAACCCGCCATTTTCGTCCACTCGGTTGCTTGCTCACTAGAAGATTGAGTAATCTTCTAGCTCACAATTGACTCATCGGCATCTTTTCCACATCTCTTTTCGGCTCACCATGGTTTCAGCAAAAGCCGTAGCTTTTCGCCGTTTCTCATCCTTTTGTGGTGCTCCATGATAATGCTCGGACTTACTGAGATAAGTAGTATGGCGGCTGCGTTGGCTTATTTTAGTGTTCCCGCACCGCAACGATCCTCGCTTTTGCCGGCGATTGCCGCCGCGCTCGCGTCCTCGACGGCCTCGTTGTTGCCTTTGTTGGTCGACTGAGACCGCGCTTGCTCTGCCGTTGTTGGCTGACCTTGTTCGTTGCCGCCGACTTCACTATTGCTCCTTTGGGAGCATTGCTCAGTCCTTGATGCTGGTTTGCTACTCGCCTGCTCCATTTTTTGATGGCTCTCGTGCGTCCTCTGCCCGCGCTCCCTTGACCCTCGCAGCCTTCACTGCCTCAGCCACTGTCGCTCATTACTTTTTCTCTCGTTTTGCTAGCCAATCGTCCTCCTGCTGCGCTGAGGACTCTTCTTCTTGGTTCTTTTGCACGCTTCGCATGGCGATGCGTTCTTTCTGCTCTTCTTGTAGAGTAGGCTTTGAAGCCTTCTGGATGTCCTAAGTACGGCTGTTTGAGAATCCGTGCCAGTTGACGATGGCAGTAAGACTCGGGGTACCTGCTTCGTCAAACCCCATAATAAGACACTGCTGACATATCCGGAAGCCGAGACACACACACAGACAGAGGAGGTTCCGGGCATGTGCCTCTTGCCGCCGCATTGGACCCCTTAGGCGCCATCCTGTTCGCCCAAGGGAGGGCGCGGCCTCGACAAGGGGACGGCACGAGCGCCCAGTGCCTCCCCGCCAGCGTTGGCACAAAGCTCTGCTGAGGAGATGGGGCTCACGTCTTCTGAGCCCAATGAAACACATCTGGAGACAGAGGAAGTTCCGGGTATCTATTTGTCGCCGACGTGGGCGACGTTCAAGGTCCCCAGCAGAGAGCGGCTTTAGGTGCCCGAATCAACGGGTCCTTTGTGCTCCTTGGACGAGGAAGAAGGCGAGACGGAGGTCCCCGTCATGTTGTTGCATTCGCCGTCAAATTGGGGCCGAGGGCGGTGGCTTTGTCCTTCCATGGAGGAGGAGGGCCGATCTGAAGTGCTAGGGACTGAGCTTCCTTAGACGGAGACTGGCGCACCAGAGGAAGGGACAGCGTTGCATCAGCCGCGTTGTTCTAGGATAGAAGGGATCCAATCCGAGGTGCCAGGGGCGGAGCCGCCTCAACTCAATTAACTCATCGCATCTCGTTTCAATTGCAGGGTATCTCCCACGTGATTGATGCCCACAGAGTCGAAGAAAGCCGATACAACTTCTTGACCTGTATAAACATCCCACGCTTTGATGAAGCAGCGCGCGGGCAGGGCCGGGCGCAACAGAAGCGGTGTCTGCTGGAGGCTGTGCCCTGAGGAGTTTGTGGAGCACCTGCTACCACATACCATCCCCGAGATGGCGCATACGCCGCTGAACGAGCTGATCCTGCAAATCAATCTGCTCTAAGAACAATGCAGAGACGAGTGCGACGACGGCCGCTCCGATGGCAACGGCGGCAAAAAGAGAAAAGTACGGTGTTTCACTCATAGCATTATGGAATAGTGAGCATAATATCATAGTATTTAGTATTTTATACTGCTACGAAGCTTGTAATAGCTCCAATCAGAAAGGCAGATATGGCGGTTCATGTTGGGCCGAGGTATCTACGATGCCACGTGACTACTACCATACCTGTTAGTAGTCACGTGACTCCGTAGTGACTAAGTGTGATAGTGGTGGTCTTGTGCGTGGAAAGTGGGACGTTCAATCCTGGAGGATGTAGAAGTAATCCACTAAGACCATCAATTAGGCGATAAAAGTTGGCTACTATCACTTGATATTGTTGTGTGTATCATTGGATCCATTGTTGCTGCTCACTGCAACCAGCAAAGTAAGTTTCAAATCAGGCCACGCACCAACCCCCGCAGGAAGCTAGTAGCTGCTGCGTACCAAAGTTGGTGCTAAGCACCACTCCGCACCCGCTCTAGAGGCAAATACAGATAGTGGCAATCTATCAGATTGAGCGGGCTTTGCCAACGTTTTTGCCAAAGTTTTTGTGGGATCTATGTAGGACTCGTATTCATATACAAGCAACAAGTAGTCAAATACCAGAAGTTTTGTCACAATGACATCCATCAGTCCCACACCTACCAACGATGGCCCGCCATGGCAGACACTACCTAATTACGTACCGCGTAAGTAGGTAGTGGCTGCCGTGACAGACCACCACCGAACCCAGATGCGGGTCCGGTGACCAGCTGAATGTTTGTTAGCGGTCTGTCGCGAGAGCGTAGGCCCAACAAATACTCACGTAGGAGTACATTCATTTCTACATACGAGCAACGATCTTCATACATAAGTCTGAGGAACTCAGATAAAGGGTAAAGTAAGTACCCTTATCTCTTGACATATATTAATTTCTTGT
>JALLPA010000906.1:0-12567 GCA_036939895.1 Thalassiosira exigua
TTTACCTATCGTCCGTCGGCCCGAAAAATTGACGAAAATTGATTTTGCGCCGTAGGGTTCCGACCGTGCATACCAATTCCTACTATGTAGGGTCCGTGATTTTCAGTGACTGACCTGGGATGAAAACCCATCATCCACACCATCCCCGTACGAAGCATGTAGATGGGAAAGACGCAAAAGTACAGTACGATGTTCAACTCAGTGTTTAGTTTGTAACAGAACACTGGCTTGTAATGCTGGCTACAGGCCTCCTCGAGAAGGCACATTGCGATACGACCTAGTACTGACCCTTGATTTTACAGCCTAAAAAGCAAGAAACTCACATCAATCTCAAGCAGTGCCCTCGCACTGGAGTACAAAGACAATATTCAACGTGGAAAATACGTACCACGATGCCCCACACACAATTTTTTTTAATTCATAACAATGAGGGGGAGAGGGTGGTTGTTTAGGAAGGATGCGACGGTGTTGACATGAAGATGTGCAGGTATTCACCGGGCAATGCCCAAACATAGGTATCAACTAGCGATGCGCCGTCATAAACTTGGTGGAACTATCTAAAGCGAGAAACTAACATCCATCTCAAACAGTTCCCTCTAGACACTGGAGTACAAAAAGACAAAATCCAACGAGGAAACTATTTCACCACTGGTCTATCTTGGCTCTATCTAGTACCTACCGCCAGTAGTCGTAGCATTCGCTGCTACTACTTGCAGAAATAGGCAACCACATTCAACCCCGCAGTATGTAGATAGGAATGACTCGTCGGTATCACAATATCGCACGATGTCTCTCAATCAGGGGCATATTTCGTTTGTAACAGAAGGTGTGCTATTGCTACCCCTGCCTTCTAGTACTCTGACCGCTTCTGTTGCTGGATTTCATGGTGGGCCATTGGTCAGAACTACCCAAGAAGGTACGAGATTAGCAGGTATCGGTTAGCTGCAGCTTCTTCACGGTCGCATATTGAAAAGATGTACGAAGTACATATTAAAGACGTATTTTGCGACCCGCTCTTATCGCATTATTCCTACGTAAATAATTATTTACACCTTGAAGATATTATTGGTACATCTTGAAGACCTTTTCTAACTTTTGTCGTTACCTAATATTCCTACGTAGAAATGTAGAATCTACATATTCAAGCACTATTCGTGAAATATTAAGAGAGATAGTATACATACGTACCGATGGGTCATCCGAGTGCGTTTTACCACGAAGTTCGAACCATAGTGTCCCCCTCTGTTCCTATCCCCACCCACCGCCCGTCCTCCTCCTCCCTGACACTACTGCAGCAGTCCTCGACTGCCTACCACGAGCACAGGCATGGAAGACGTCGTCATAGCGGGTTTGAAATAAAAAGGCATTAAAAATCAAAAGAAGCATTCGCTTAAATTGCTACCAAGGCCTAGGCTTATTTCGAGCCTTTCTGTTTGAGCCACTGTTACAAATATGGGAGGCACGTGGACGCAGCCCACTAGCGAGCACACCCACTGCCCCCAATTCCCAGAGGCCAGATTACTCAGTCCCACGGGTGTTGGGGAGTTCCGCTCGTGGCTCCTGTAATTGGCCACTCTATTTTTAGAGTAGACTCACACAGACAAGCCAAACGACCGTAGCTGCTCTTGGGTTTTGATCCAGGTCAGAAAACCCACTTCTGAAACCATTTTGGTTAAACGCTCTTTTTAGGTTGGATACCGATCCTATGTATATTTTTTCTTTGTTCGGGATTCGTCACAAATGCCGATCAAAGGTTTTTCCTTTGTTAGGTTCTGGTAAGCAACAACAGGAAATGTTTTCCGACGCTTATTGGTGATTTTCACCAACAAAAACCGAATTTGTCATCTTATTTTAGGTTCTGGACTGAAATTATTGACCGTTTGATTCGAATGCTGCACAGGCTGCGCACGAGATGCGTGGAAATCCTTGGTTGGAATATTAGACTTTTTTTGCTTTCAGTAGAGCGGATCTGCATGTGGGCCGGGGTTGGCCGGGACCGCGCCATAGCTATCTAGCCGCGCTGGCCAGCGAGCACCAATGACGACGGTTTATTATTTTTTTGAGGAGTTTGTTTCTCGCCTCGGGCTCGGCCGGCCTTCACTCTCCCGCATGCGGCGACAACAACGAGCAACGACGTCCGATGAGGACGACGAAAGATGAGGCCAGGCGACGAAGCTGAGCCCCAGCGGGGATGACAAGGCCTTTGCACGGCGACCACCACAAGCAGCGAGGCCTGGCGAGGCCGAAAAAGAGGCCAGGCAACGGCGGCGAGCACCAAGGCCCTGCGACGACGAGGCCATCGTGTGGCAACAACGGCAAACACTGAGACCTTCGCGTGGAGACAACAACCAGCTCCAAGGCCCTTGCATGGGGATTTCCTTGAAGCCGTCCTCGTGCGGAGACAACTGCGCCACAGGTAAGACAGAGAGGTGAGTCTCTTTCTGGAGTTTTGTTTTGCTTCTAACAAATATAACCATTGGTTCCTTGGCCTTTCTCTTCCTTTGGATTGACAGGGTGGGACGTAGCGATTGAAGGGGAAATCGCGTGGGATAAGGATGGGGCAGCATCGAGGGGGGGAGGGGGCGACGACGACGAACCAGGTAAATATTTTTCTTTTTCTTTTGTTTGTTATTTTTTAAAACACATTTAATTAATACTGTAGTCGATCTTTGTCGACTGCTGCAGTCAGTTTCTGCCAACTTCTCCTCCGTCGGCCTCCAAAAGAATTGACGCGGCGCCGTGGGTAAGAAAGCAAGGTGAGCATCTCTTTGGATCTTGTTTTTGTTCTAAAAAAACTAACCATCAGTTCCCTGCTCTTTCTCTTCCTTCGTATTGACAGAGGAGGGGATGAAGCGATCAAAGGGAAACGCTGGGGGCTAGAGGACAGGGTACAGCATTGAGGGGGGGCGATCAAGGCGAATGAGTAAGTCTTTTACTTTAAGTTCTTTTTATTATTTTTTTAGCAAATGAAAAACTTATTGATCCTCTTTCTTTTTCCACGACGAATCGAAGAGGTGAATCATCGGAACACTGGAGTGTGGGGCAGTTTGGCCGGACAGGGAATAAACAAAGGACTAACATGAGTCGCTTTTTATTTGTGAAATGGTTTAATTATTAATCTTTCGTTCACCTCCAACGAGTGCCAATGAAAGCAGCAAGCAGAGGAGGTGGTCTGAAGCGTGATCAAGAAGAAGAGGAGGGAAAGGCCAGGCAGGCAAAGAGGAGGAGGGAGGAGAAGAGACAGAGAAATAGGGAAGGGCAAGGCAGGGACATAGGGGGAGGGAAGGGCGAGGCAGGGGAAGAGGTGGAGGAACGGCTAAGGGCGAGGGGCGAGAGGATCGAAGGGTCTCGGACTTTAGCAGGTGCATGGGACCAGGGAGTCCGTTGTCCTTGTTAGAATGACCACACCAGCCGCAGGCGAGCTCTTTCAGCGGCAGCATCAGACAGTCGTGTGCCGGGGTAGGACCCACAGCATGCGCAAGGACAAGAAACTCTGATACTGGAGACGGGCTCAATAGCGATCTAGTTTGTGATTAATTCTCGCTAAATTTCGAAATTTTGAAAATAACCGATCCGAAACCTACTCCGGTTTCAACATTTGAAAATAAGTGATCCAAAACTCGTCCGGATTTCAAAATTTGAAAATAACCTAGCCGAAACTCGTCTGATTTTCAAATTCGTACTAATTCCTGCGCTGATGTACCTTACGTGTTATTGTTCCGAATCGAAGCACGAACGAAAACGAACGAACGATGAACGATCGGACATTTTCTTCTCCTTTCGAGCTTCATTCATTCGACGACCAACGACCGACGACCGCCCGACGCCCGAGCGACGACACCCAACACCCAACCCGATCAACAGCGACGGACGTATTGACTCCACGACGCCATCGGCGGATGACACCATCGCCGTGGACAACACCGCCACCATCCAGGACGACCCCGTGGACGCCGCTGCCGTGGCTGCCACCGCCGCCGTCGATGCCCGCGGACGCCATCAACGTGATTGACACCTCGAGCCTTGACTCGACGCCTCTGTGCCTTGATGCCTCGACGCCTCGCACCATCGTCTTCGTCATTTGCCGTCGGCCGGACGAAGGGGTCGGACTGGGCCAGGAAGTGTGGTAATGGTACGGGAAAAGAGATTTTTGAAAATGTGATGGGCATCCGGCAAGCTAGAGAATTTGCCAACTCTGCACAAGTAATATGGAATAAAAATTATCACTCAAATAGTCAGGCAGAATTGTATGCACCCATCCTAGCATATTTGTGTGATCCTAGTTGTTCTGGTTTGGAAGGTTTGAATGCCGGGGAGCCTTTTTTTCTTTCTCAATATACACATTTGAAAATAGACAGTTATTGATTCTTAAATTCGAATAGCAGGAAACTGTAGAAAATTTGAACAGAAAAATAAATTATGGGAACTGTCTGTGCTACGGAGGAACTCGGTATATACTCTCGGGTCTGGCCGACGATTTCCTGATGATGGACATCTAGATGTTATGAAGCCTTTAATATCGGGAAACCGGAAAGTGTAATCGTTAGGTCAATGGTTAATTCCAGAACCTAATTTAACGTAATTATCTTTGGGATTGGGTTTACTGATGCATTACGGATCCTGCTCATACATTAGCTACAACAATATCAAGCAAATGTTGACCAATCACAGCTACTTTAATAGTTGTAGCTTCTTTGATTAAAAAGTTACTCTGCGTCAAGATCGGCACCGTGTGACCGAGCTCCGCACCCCAACACCACCTTTTTGTACTCCCCGGAGGCCGTCTGACAGGCGATCGGCCTCCTGCCGAAGATCACCGAGCGACCGACGCAATGATCGCTGTGGGCGCTGAAGCGTCATCTGATCGACGGCCTCCACAAGCTTTGCCACCCCAATCATCTGACAGAAGGCTTCGCCCCACACCTCTGGACCACCGAGGAGCAGACGCTCATCTCGGCCATTGCATGGACGTACCCGTCCGACTGGGTGGATATTTCAACCCTCCTATCACGGCGATCACCGAGCGGCAGCTGTCGTTGGAAGAGAACAAGTGGAAGTCAGAGAATGACCTCTACGACTTATTTCTCTCCGTAAAACAAGTACTCACTCAGATCTTTGAGGAATGCATCCCCGACGCCTTCCACACCCGAGCAACAGGAATGGGCAAGTGCGGGTCAGCACCCTCACCTCGAACATCATCCTTGCACAACTCATGCACTTGTGTGGCTGCCTCTCCCTCGCGGAGCTAGAGCAGGTCCTCTGCCGCCTGCACCAACTCATGGACCAACTGGCGCCAATCAAGGTCAAGGTCATGCTGCAGGACGTGAAGGAGGTACAAATATTCCTCCTGGCCACCTCCGACGAGGCCCTTGTCCTAAAAGAGACACATCGCATCACGCATGCGCTCATCAGGATGGTTGGAACGGGCCTCTATACCAAGGTCATTGAAAAATGGCAGCGGCGCGACGTCGCCGACAGGGCCACATGGGACGACTTCCGGACCTTCATGGTCGCGGAGTTTGAGCGCATGTTGCTCGATGGCACAGGACCAGCCATCGTGCAGGAGGGATACGGAACTGCCTTTGCCGTAATCAAGACGGACGGCGAGGACACGTCATCCCTTGTCAAGAGTATCATCAATTACGACAAGCGAGCTACAGCGGCCGAGTTGAAGGTGAGCATGATTGAGGGCTAGATAAGCAAGCTCAAGGCTCAGCTGGCAGCGCTGACCAAAGACGGGCTAATGCCCTTCCAACAGTGGGTGATGATGGCGCCACAGCAGCAGCCAGAGCCGTCTGCGGCGATCCATATCCAGGGCCAGACGCAGCAGCAGCCGCAGCAGCAGTGGACGGCAAACAAGAAGAGGAAGGCCTCCCACAGTGGTGTCTGGCAGGTGCCGACACAGGGAGACCAGCAGTGGTAGCAGCCACAACAGAAACAGTGGCAGCCCAACCAGCAACAGCAACTACCGTGGCAAGGTCAACAGCGGCAGCATTGGCATCAGCAGTAGCAGGACGGTGGGGGGCGACCCAGGGGACAGCAAAATGCCCCTTATTCCAACAAAGCCAAGGAGCACCCAGGGCTGGAATACTGCTACACCTGCGGGTACGATGTGGACCACACTGGCTGACAGTGCCCCAACCCAAAACTCAACCATATCCCCAACGCCCCACACAATCAGGCACACTTGTGTCCCGGAGCAAGCATGAGGGCACAACACAAAACCCTCACTGATGGGACCGGAGCTGGTAAGGGGTGGATTTTGGTGCCACAGATGAGCAAGGGGTTCTACACTATGGGGCAGATGGGACAGCAGCCATGGGCGCAGATGTTTGGAGGTTCCCAGGGGGACGCAATAATTTGTGGTCCAGCTGACTACTAGAGTCTGAGAGTTATCTGTGTCGTGACAATAAGCTAAATGATTCGTTTCGCACGTACTCTTTGACCCCCAACCCAAAAAATAGTCCAAAAAATGACAACGATGCGACAGTAATTGCAAGCGACCGCGTGTACGATGTTAACACACGAAAATTGGCAATGACGTACGATGAACGGAAATTGCTTCTGGAAGCACGACAGCCACGAATCTTTGTGGGCCAAATGACGGGATGGCACAGCACTATTGGAATTGGCACTTCTATGTGCCCTCCATAGGGGGGTTTTGTACGTCTGGGCAGGCAAATGCGACCTCGTCATAGAGTTGCCCTGGGATGATGCGACACGAATTGCAGACGACTTTGTCCGCGCCCTTAGAAAAATTGAAAAAGGAGAGGTGCGAACGCCAGGGCGGCACGTGCAGGCTTTAAAGAAACTGTCAGACATTTTTGGGTGTGAAATTGACGCACTTGACAAGTGCAATGACTTACCCAACCAAAGCTCGAGCACACCAACATCACCATCAGCGCTACACAATGCACAGTGTGTCCATGGATGGAAAACACACAACAACACGCCAGGAGTCATCCCGCAGGTCCCCCATCCAGCACAGAATTGCAAGGGTGGGGGTGGGAGGGTAGCTTCCGAGGGTGGCAAGACAGGGACTTCCGAGGGTGGGCAGCCCAGCATGCCCGCAGAAAGATACTCAGCAGAGGAGTATCACGCTGCCCCCCGTCCCAAATGACAACAAGCAGCAACTGATGAGACGAGGGCGCCACCGAGGTGCTCAAAGCGAACCAACCCCGTCCAAAACTCACCTGGTACTAGGGAGGAAATGAATGAAAGGATGGCCCGACGAGCCAAACACGACAAAGTGCGCCGAGTGGCGACTGGGAACGAGCGCCCAGTGGCAAAATTGACGCATGCAACAACCCTAGAATCAGTGGAGCCCGTTTTCATGCAACAACTCAGCCCAGATCCGACCAAGACACACCATTTTTGCATCATTTCCCCCAGATTAGTCTCACAGGAGGCGGTCAATTTTGTGACGGAACAAAATTACGATTACCCCACATTCACATATCTCCCGCGCCGACTTGAGCCACCCTCACAACCTGAAGACAAGGACACAGACATTGCCCATTTCTGTGGGCCAGTTGTGCACCCCAAAACTGGTGAAGTGACCACGAAGTATCAGACCTTGGCCAACACCAAGGATATTGAACTTAGGGAGACTTGGCAAACTGCATTTGGGAAGGAGTTTGGGAACATGGCACAGGGATATGTCAAAACGAACACCCCTGGTCACGACAAAAAAAATGTTATGTCACGTGAGGAAATCAAAAATACCCCAACGAACAAAAAGGTCCCTTACGCACGCTTGGTTGTCAACTACAGTCCCCAGAAGGCAGATCCCAATCGAGTGCACATGACAGCGGGGGGAATTTTGATCGGATACGCTGGCGAATTGACCACTAGGACCGTCGACCTCACCACTGAATACATATTCAAGCACTATTTTCGCCGGGAGGAGAAGGAGACATCCGATCGCGCCGCCGAGGGGGGAGGCTTGTGACTAACGAAGGATAAGTTGGGGTCGCCAGCTAGGTTGAGGAGGGGAAGGAGTCTGATGTGGCAGCGGACTTTGGACGGAAGAAGGGCAGTGTGCGCATTGGCCGTCAGCAAGGCCAAAGGGGGAAAGGAGGAGGCCTAGGAGTCTTGAGTGGAGATGGAAAGGAGCATGAGAAGGGGGCCTGGTACTGAAATGACCATGCCAAGCCTTCCACAACGAAGGCAACACCGTCACAATTCTTGCAATGGACGATGAAGGGGGGGGGGGGGTTAGAGGATAACGAAGAAGAGGACCTGCTGACTTCATGGTCACCGGCGTTTCCAAAGCTGTGGATCTGGCGAGAAGTCCTCGGAGGGGGCATCGCGGGAAGCAAAGTAGAAGCTACTCAAGAGCATCGAGCAGGAGGGGCAGGAGGGCAAGAGAAACGGCGACAGCGAGGAGGAGGTGCAGAGAGAACAACCTAACTAAGAAGGATTGGATTCGGCGTCAAAATGGACGATGCTGGTGTCGTGGGGCGTGGAGGTCTGAAATCTCCCGACGAGCACAATTGTCATGGACTCATTGTCCAATCTGATGGTGGTTTTATTGCTCATCTTGAGCTCTCCTTGGGCCGAGACTAATAAGGTCCAAAATTTATAAATAAATATAGAACAGCATCAAGATGAAAATGAATGTGGGCGGACTCGGAGGCGCATTTGCCTTCGTATGATTTGTTTGTAGTTGCGTTTGCGTAGCGTGGGCGGCATGGATGGGCGCGGCGAGCTTGTCGGCCCAGTGTCATGTGGCACGTTCCGCGCTGCACTCTGAGCGTGACGAATCGTCGCAAACCCTGCATGCGTTTTTCTATCTTACTTTCTAGCGATGGGCCTCATTTTCTTCGAGCAGCGGGATTGGAATATTTGGCAAAAATACTCGCCGTGGATAGAGCAATCTCTCACCGTACTGCACTGCACCGGCCAAAGAGAGTCGAGATGCGGAAGAAAACCACACATATTTCTTCTTGTGGGTCGCGTTCACCATCGCTTTTGATTGTCCGTGCTGTGCCTCGTGATGGCTTTCGAGTTGCAAGTCGCAGAGACGATTTATCGAGTCGCTTGTTTCGAGCTTGGAACAAGACACGATCGGTATCAATGCAACGTTCGGGGCTGAAGGGGGGGAATGAGAACTTTAAATGGGACTTAGATGCCCAGTCGTGGAAGGGCATTCGGGTTCATACGCCTGTCTCTTTTGCGCGGGTAGGCAGTAGCAAACAGGAGGGGATGTTAGAATCGAAGATCCAGTCGCCGTAGACGCATCGTGATGACAAGGTAGTGCCTTGATAAATGTTTTGCCCTACAGGGGAGGGGGTAATGTGGGCTCAAACCCACATGAATACCCTTGTGCATGAAAAATTGGAATGGACTTCGTACTTTAGGGCGAGGATTCGAGACCAGGCACAAAGCGTGAGAGATGGGATGGATGATTCATGAGGTTGGATCTCTTAATACTTGGAAAGTGTAACTGATCAGAGAAATGAAGGTTCAATAGCAAAGGATATTTTCTGCACAGATAAAGAAGCAGTGGAATGTTAGCACTCACAAAAAAAAGAATACTAGCAGTAAGAATTGTGTGTGAATCAAAACATAATATGTCATGTATTGTATTATTGTTCATTTGTAATGTTTTTTGGGGGGGCCAAATGTGGTCAAAAGATGATTATGCTTCTACCAGATCGACTTGATAGGGTCAAGAGCAGCATAGTCCTTGGGTTGACCTCGTACCTACTCCCCCCCCCCTTCCCTTCTTCGTCAACAACCACACCTCCTCCCTTGCGTACGCCCCCCAATCCGTCTCCTTTGGCAATCCAATCTCCAATTCCTCCATCTCCTCCTCCTTGCTCAATACATGATTCGCCACGAAAAGCACCATCTTGCTGTACCCGTTGTCTGACGTGCAAATAAGCACGTTGGAAGCGTAAGTAAATAGTACCTCTCTTTCTACCCAACGTGGGCCCCCCACTGGGTTCAGAACTCCCGCCTCCCGCGTCTTCATCCCCCAACAATGCCACAATAAAAAAGTCTTCGTGCCTCTCTTCCCACATCCAATAGCTTCGCCCTTACTTCAGATGAACTTCTCTAGCTAGAGATGTCTCATGGAGCCGGGACAAAAGACGGATGAGAAGTGAGTTCGCGTCGAGAGGAACTACAACACAACAAGACACAAAACGAAAAGGAGGACAATCAGGGTCTTCTTTGGCGTTGATGGGACGAATGAGACCATGCCGTCGAGACAAGAGCGTGAAAAAACGTATTATCACCCTTGAGGCCAATCCTATCAGCGCACCCTGGGTCCAGGGGTCTCGATGCGACCCTCTGGCATGGGAAAGGCCGCCGCGACCTTTGGACCCGCTCTGTGACAGCCGCATCATGCCGATCTGCGCCAATCCAACGACAGACGGAGTTTTGCGGTGGACCGTCCCAACGCGGCGACCGTGTACAGGATCGCCTCGGAACATCCCTGCCTCCAAAGCGTCATCGGCCTGGCGGAGAGTCGGTGGCGGGCTATACCTGGAAAGCGACGCTTCTACGGCCACTCCCACGCGGCGCCTGGACCGCGTGAATATGTGCTGCAAAAGTTAGGGCTATGTATCACCAAGGCACTCGCGCTGCACTTGCGAAATACCACCCGGAAATTGGGCCCGCGGCCGCCCAAGGCTGGGGATAACGATGAGGTTGGATCGGTGCTTTCGGTACAATCTCAGGAGGAGGAGATCAGTAGATTTGTGGACGCTGCTCAGTTGGGGTATTGTAGCAGACAATAAAAGTGAAGGAGTCAGTCAGTCAGTCAGTCGGATGGATTCGCTAACAACTCTCGTGTTATTTGCGACGGGATTTTTTTGTGGGGTCAGAATGGGAATAAATCGTGGGGTAAATTTGAAATTTGCTCGTAACTAGTAAGGTAGCACAGGTAAATTTGTTAGTGCGATCACTCTTCCTGCTAAGGTCTCAACTGAATAAAATTTGAAATTGTACATAAGTCGGCGAGAACACCCCCGATGACCAAATCCAGCTCTAGGGACATCTAAATCTGACCACGATCGGCAGTTAACATAACTTACAAGACCATCAGTTGATAGGAACTGGGGTGTACATCAAATTGCAACCACTACCCCTTCCAATCTCGTACGATGCGACCTAGTCACTGGCAGCAAACCACATCAATCTCAAACAATGCCCTTGGGACTTGAGTACGAAGACATTATCCGACATGGAAACTATTTCGCCGCCGCTTTATCTCGTACCTACCCGGACGCTCCAACGCGCATACATTCGCAATCCATAATACAACGAGGGAGGACGGTTGTTTCGGAAGGATGCGCCAGCGTCGGCTCGAAGACGTGCCGTCGTTCGTCGCGAAAACGCCCAAGCACATCAACACTAGCGACGCGCCGTGACGAAGACCAGCCGGTCCTCGAACCTCGCGACTCCCCCCTCGTCCACGTTCGCCTCCATCGGAATCGAATTCGCGCACGCCTCCTCCAATTCCTCGTCGCGAAACTCCGAGAACGTGCTCCAGAACCGTCCCCGCACCATGTCCAGCCACCGATCCAGCTTGATCGCGCACGGGTAGGCGTGCACTTTGCTCCCGACGTCAGTAAAGCCCGCGGCGATCAGGTCCGACTCGATCTCCGCGGCCGAGGGCTGGTTCGACGCCCACACCTCCCGAGCCGCCGGCCACAGGGGGTAGTCGATCGAGACCTTCGGTCGGGTGATGACGAGGATCGACGGGGAAACGCCGCCGCCGGTCGCGTCGCGCGCCCCTTCCGTCGGGAGCAGCCCCTCCCGCAGGCCGCGGAAGATCTCCGCCCGCTCCTCGTCGCGGAAGTGGTGCACCACCTCCTTCAGCAGGACCTGGTGGTAATTCCTCTTCCACCACGGCTTTTCCTCCTCGCCTCCTCCGCCGCCGCTGCCGCCGCCATCGTCCTCCGCCGCGGCGGGCATGAACGCCTCCGCCGACGCCTTGACGAAGCGAACCTTCGATCCGTTCTCTCCCTCGCCTCGCATCGCTTCGTCGTCCTCGTCGTCGTCGTCGCCCAGGAACGGATCGATCACCACGGCGTCCGTCCCCGGGACGTCGTTCACGATCGCGCGGGTGAAGTTCCCGGTCCCGCCGCCGACGTCGACCAGCCTCCTCCGCCTTCGTCCGGTCTCGGCTCGCACCCGGAGCGTCGAGCGGACGAGGTCGGCGAGCCAGTCGTTGTACTCCCCCGGAGAGTAGAAGTACGCCGACTCGTACGATTCGGCGGTGTGGCGCTCGTAGTGCTCCCCGGCGCCCGCGGTCGCCGGGACGGTCGTCATGGATGCCGCGGCTTCGATCGGGGCGACGGTCGTCGTGCCGATTGCGGCGGCGAAGGGGGCGGGGATTCGATGGCGATGGGCGGCGAGGGTGGTGGGACGGCGGAGGAGGTGGCGGACGCCGACGATCATCGTTGCCGTTGCGGGTTCGTTTGCGGAGGCGGGCGGGGGGCGCTGCACCTGGCTGCATGCAGCGCTGCATGCACACTGTAGACAGAGCAAAGGACAAGCACGATCAGACTGGGGTTTGCATCTAAATCTTTCGAAGTCTAATGCTATTTTAGT
>JALLPA010000907.1:0-12552 GCA_036939895.1 Thalassiosira exigua
CACGTGCGCTTTACCTCATGGTAAACACACTTCCCTTATTGTGAGCCGCTCGACAGTGGCATGCCATTTCTCATGTAATGGAAAATGGTACGTTTCAATTGGCGTCAATATTGGCGCCGATCTGACCGCGCTAGAGAGGGGGAACTAAAGGGCATTGAACTGCCGGCTCTCTATTTATTTGCTTACTCTAATAGAGTAGGTAGATAAAACCACTGACAATGCACCACACAACACACAAACTTGCTGACACGTGACGCAACGAGAGGAGAGCGAGACCATGGCGTCCGCCGGGGCGACGTCCGCGTTGGACGATAAATTATTAAAAATGTTGACGATAGAACATCTCGTGGTGTACTTGTTTGTAATACGTAATTTGCCCACGGCCCAGCGGCCGAAGCCCGGCCCAAAGCATGGGGCACGAAGATGAAGATCCAGTTTTTACTCTCGGTTACTGAGATTTTTAATAATTTATGAGCCGATTACGATTGGCTCTGATTTCTAACATGTAACTAGATAAAGCGCAAAAACGCGCGGTCGGCGCGCAACTCCGCGAGTTTGCTGCCACAAATCAATCCAATGCCATCTCCGTACGCGGAGATGGCGCATTCCAGATCCGTTTGGTACTTCTGTACCTTTTCTTGTAAACTTTTGTACTTCCGTTCGTCTGCTCGAAAGCCTTTCGTTCGTCCGTTCAGGTGCTGGCAGCTACAAGCTTCTAAAATGGAGCTATCGCCAACACTGCCCAAAGTTCCACAAGTTTTGTTGAACTTCATTTATTTATGCCAGTGGATTTCAGTATGAGCCTCGTACATACATTAATATTGTATCAAGTGATATCACGATGCTATTATATACAGAGAAATTATCTAACTTAGACCACTCAGGACAACCAATCATGATTTAGACACAGCAGTTGGATTTCTCACATTTATTTGTGCCGTGTTCTTTTCAGTTCATACCATAAGTACATTACACTTTGATAAGAAACAATCTTTGGTTGGGTCGCAGGGGGGGTCAGTGGAGCCCCCTCTCCCCCCTCTTTCTTCAAAAATCACTGTTTGCAAATGGCAGAAGGCTGCATATATTTTAGTTATCATGGTATCAGAAAACATATGTGGCCATGGCTATCCCCAACTCAATCTCACGGGCTCACCTCCGGCTCCGCCAGGCCAAAAATCTATTTTTATAAAAAGTTGGAGTGTGATTTTCGGAAAGGATAACGAGGAGGCCGTGGTTGACCCTCCACCCACCCCCATGGCCTCGCCTTGAGCTCGGAAGTGCCCAAAAATCTAATTTTAGAAAAAGGTCGAGAGTGCCAAAAAACTGGTTTTAGAAAAGGGTGGAGACAGTGATAACATAGCGTGGCAGAGAAAAAGGCAGGAGAGGTGCAAGATGCATGGGAAAAAGCTGCGAAAAGGTGGTCCATCTTCACTGTTTCTTTTCCGAACAGCTCTATCCTTTCATTGAAGCTTGAATTGTAAAAAAATCATGTTACGTAGATACGTACATAACTCTCTACCTACCAACTTATCTATCTTACGTGGGGTTCGCATTTTATTTTTGACGAAGGGGAGGTTGGACAGTCAGCGGGCAGGTTGGGTGGCGGGCAGGTGGGTGATGGATAGGGCGTTTTGACCCCTATCTGCCGAACCGGGCTTGGGCTGGCAGCACTATCTCTTGCGAGATACGCTTTAGAATTCAGGACAAATAGAGCTCGTTGGTGGTACATACATTACATACAGAATTCTCTCTCTAGGAGAAGGTCGAATTTATGTTCCAAGTAAGTTGCCACGTTTACAACCTTTAGTGAAGCAGTGTCGTTTATGTGAAATTCCCTTCATGATGCACTTTCGGTACTAACGACCGTGCAGCATGCACGGTGTCTCACAATACAAACACCTGGGATTCAATCCTGATGATGGTGGGTATCATGATGCTTGTTCTTGCACCCAGAGTGCCAATGCCTCATTAAGTAACCCTTGTCTACTAGGCCACTTGTGTAAAAATGTCTCATTTTGAACATTTGAGAGTGCTGTTACTTCACAACCTTATTGATGATACACTCACCTGGCTATCTTGTTGTAATTCATCCAACTAAGTTGGGGAGATTGGATAAAAACAGACCCAGCTGGTGCAAGGGAACCCATACATTTGCATATTGACTTCCCAGAGTCGCCAACTTTCCTTGCACAACCACAGCACTGCACCATATAAAATTTGGGCCTTTTTGCACAAGTTAGAAGTTATATCTGCAACACGGAAAAGAACAAAGTAAACTGAAACGTACATAGTACCTCTAGACCTGACATTGCTCTTCAAGAGCTAGAAAAGCACATTCGACGAAATTGCCCTTTTCCTTCTTTTCTTGTGACACTATTTAGGCTGAAAATGTGGGAAAGCGCATCAAATGTGTCTTCGATAAGGACGCGGAGGTCAACAATTTTAGCTATTTTGAGGTGAGCATGAAAGTCTATGGAAAGTCGGGCTTCAGCATCAGAAAATGGCCAAAAGATCAAGGCAGTGCAATTGCAACGGGGCATGCTCAACGTGGTGGCACACCAGCGAAATAAGTGGGCTTGGACAAGGAAAGAGTGGTCTATGGCGGCGGCAGAAAACGATATTCTGGCTGCCCGTAGTTCTGGATCATGCTATTTCTCTTACAGCAACAATCAAGAGTCACTTGAAATTTATGCCGCGGGCAATCCCTCACCGAAGCATGTCAAAGGGTGGGGCAACATACGGTAAAAATTGAGTTAAAAATAGGTTGTATGCCTTCCACAACTTCTGGATTACTAGTATTGGGCTGCAACACTGGATGATGGGTTTTAGCTGCATTCCAAGATATCTGTGTTGCAATTGTGAGACATTTAACAGGTACCCAACTTTCTCCTTCGTCATCAATCCCTTCTCTTTCTGCAGTGAATTTTGTGCCACGACCAGTGCTGCTTCAGGCACTGTTCCGAACAGTACATGTTGATCTTGCACCTGGAGCACAAGTGCAAAGCCTCGTTCCTCTCCTCGCACATGGATAGGCTCTGTGTTTTTGGACAATCGGGGTTGGAGCATCGTTGGCCAGCACGAGTGAGATCCCTAAGATGCTTTTTGGTAATGCCCACCCGAGATGGTTGCACGTCTCCACACAGAGTCTTCACGTGGTCGACTGCACTCAAAATGATGCATTCAAGACTTCCTATAAGAAAACCTTCGCCCTGGTTCACACCATCGGTCCAATGATTTCTGTATGCATCGACCATGTCCTCATGTATCTTGACCATGTCCCTTTTCAATAAGTCTTGAGCAACCTTCAGATTTGCGCACAACGAAAGGTTGAGCAAGAGCTCTCCTGCTTGCTCGGCCAGCACACAAGTCCTTTGCGTTTCTGGGACCATCCAAGGAATGCGAAGGCTGGGGCAATAGTGAATGGGGGCTGCTTTGGCAACAACCGCTCTCGAGCAAGACTTGATCATCAGCAACAAACTGTCAATAAGCTCCTCGCTCCTGAGCAAAATTTTGGATAGCTCCCGATTTCCGGAGGTGGCTACCACATCCAATATCTTCAATGACAGAGTTTTTTCTCCAAATAAGGCACTATGAGAAGATACAATGTGAATCATGCTCTCAAAGCCATTGCTCTGGTGGTAAACTTCCTCAGCGAAACGAGACCCTCCTCTCACGAGAGTTGCTATCTCCTCAATCTTCTCTCTGCTTCTTTCATTTGCATCTTCGTATATGTAGCGGGCGGCATTTTTTGATGTATGCAGGATTGTTTTGGCTCTTTCAGAAGGAGCCTGCCCGTGATATCTATTGTGTTCACCCTCGAGATTTTCAATATCACCTACGATTGCCCCATGCGGTCGAGATATGGGCTGAGAATATTGATAGGTTCTGCAACCACCGCCCACTTTTCCTTCCTGAGAGAGAAGGTGATCAACAAGCGTGCGGTCTTCAATGCCATGGAACTTGAGGTCTCGAGCCTTGTGTAGATCCTCGCGAAAATATGATGCGTTTCCAGCGATTAAATAGGCATGGCTGCGCCAGATCAGCAGTGGTGGTAACAGTTCGTCTGGTAGGACTGAAATTGCCTTTGTCAAATCACTTATGGCGAGCGGTACTTTTTTTAGTATAATGTTTTGAGAAGCAAGATGCTCATGAATCGATACAAATTCAGGAAGAACCGCTGCCATTCGAAGGCTTGCAGCCTGGGCCACATCCATATCATCAGCGCACGACTGAAAGTCTTCGAGCTTCACATGGCAGTATGATCGTTTGACGAGGCAGTCTACGTCTTCCTTTTTGATGAGTTTCAACACCATCGACAAATCTTCAATTGCACCAACAAAGTCTCTTTCATTGATCAAAGACATGGCACGATTGTAGTAGGCCCCGTCGTTTTTTGGGTCGTGACGTATGGCCTCAGCGGCATCATCCTTGGCCTCTTTATTCTTCCTGAGACTGAGCAAATGATGTGATCTAGCACAAAATGCATCAGAGAGCTCCCGTTTGTATAATTTCACAAGTTTTCGATTGGAGGAGAGCAAGTCAATGATTTCGCTATACTCCGCAATGATATCATCGACTGTCGTTGACATTGTCGTCATCGTAGTTTTCCCAAGAAAATCAAGCCGTGCACGTGCATCTTGTGGCCGCATCTTACGCTGCTTCCGTTGATCGTTTTTCAGCAAAAAGAGGTTTCCTGATTTGATACGAACCTCTTCGTCTGTCAACTTAACAGCCCAACGTTCCGCCTCGTCGATCCAATAAAGCAGGCGGCACTTCCTCCCATTGAGATCAGTGCGACCGACGAGCCCAGTAATCCGAGCCATGCACCCTGGCTGAAGAGATGGTTCGTTTTGGTTGGTGCTCACAGTAGCATCAGCAAGAACTGTTGGACCACCTAGATCGATCGGCGCTCGCTGCTCCAGGTTTCCATCTAGTGCATCTCGTTGTACGCTGTGTTTGGTCAGTTGATTGTCTCTTTGAGGCAAAAGGTTTTCCGATTTGATGAGCACATTTTCATTGGCCAACTCAACAGCCCAACGTCCTGCCTTGTTGCTCCAGGAAAGCAGGCGGCAATCCCTTCCGTTGAGATCCGTGCGACCCATGAGCCCAGTGATTTGAGCCACGCATCCTTGCCGAAGGGCTTCTTCGTTTTTGTTGTTGTTCATGGTGAAACCGGCGGGAGCGAAAGCTATGCAATCAGATTGATATGATAGTCATTGGGGCTCAGGGGAGCGCGTAGGAATGTGGCTGGGATTTGGAGGGGGGGGGGGGAGAAGCAGGCCTGTATTGTACTCTGTCCTGAAATTTTCACACGGGGTGGTGAGTGGTGAGTGGTGAGTGGTGAGTGGTTCTTCTAGGTTCTTCTTCCCGTAGAAGTTGTCGAACCGTTCCACATGTAAGACATACAATAAGAAGTGTACCTAGTACTCCACCCGGCCGTCCTCGAGGGCAAGCCCCTTCCCACGAAGATAAGATGACTAAGGCTGGCTGCCCCCAAGGATAGCAGTACAGTCGCAGCAAAGGCGCGTTCCTCGTCACAGATGATGTCCCCCCTCCCCGTTGCTGAAGTTGCCGTTGTCGGCCACTACAGAGGAAGCGTAGTCCGGATACAGGCCGCTCTCTTGCCGGAGGGAGGAGCGTGCGCTTCCTGGTCCTCCTCCACCGCCACGGCACTCTGGAGATCACGGACGCGGCCGCCTCCCTTGGCCAACGGGGGCGATATAAAGGCCATCCTGTGAGTTGACACAAAAGATTTTGGACATAAATACGCGATTGTGTACTGTATTCCTACGTCTATATGTACGAGTAAATACGCGATCTTTTTCGCTCAATGCTTCGTTGGGATCGGTTTCGATCGCGTGACAGGCAGGGGCGCGGGGACGACGGATCTTGTCGCCTCTTGTCACACTCCCCGCTCCCTCTCGATACCATACGAACCCGGTCGGATCTTTTAGTCAGTATCGTACGCATCGTGTCGCGTGGGCGCTCCGCTCGGCCATTTTCATTCTTTGGTCGTTCCCGTGCCGGCTTTGCCTTTGCCAAAAGCCTTTGACTTTGGCCCCCCCCGCCCGATCTTGCCTCGATCGAGGCACCATCCCCGTTTAATTCCAGCGTCCACGCCTCCCTCGCACCTCTACTCTAGAGGGTACAATAGGTCGCCCCGCACCCAGCAAAGACATGGCATCAATATCGAGCAATCAAGAAGCAGTCGAGGCAGCAGAAAAGCGCCTCGTCGCGGCGGAGGCGGCGCTGAAGTCCGCGACGGAACTGGCCGAGACGCTGCGAAAGTCCGCGGCCCAGGCGGAGGAGCATCGAGAAGCTTCACGCAGGGGCTTCCAGGAAGCGAGGGGGTCCTTTCTCGACGCGTTCGTGAAACTGGAGGCAGCAGAGGAAGGGGGTCGGTGCGGAGCAGGGGTCGCGAGCGAGAGCTACGACGAGGAGAGTGAAGACGAGGAGACTGAAGACGAGGAGACTGAAGACGAGGGCGAGAGGCCGATGAAGAAGCCCAGAGCGGAGCAGCGGCCGAACCTCGAGGATGTGGTAGAAATTGTGGTAGATGGAGCCAACATACCCGAAGTCAACGGCACCTACAAACTCGTTCCCCTTCACTTGCGCCATTACAAACGTCTCCATCATGGACGACAAATCATGGCGTGCTACATGAAAGATTTGGATGAATGGATTCATTGGATTGAAACGGTTCAACCCCAAGATCACAATGAGAACGAAAAAAAGTTTTTGAAGTACGTTATTCATTGGGAGGTAGAAGATACAGAATACGGCTACGATGGGTATTGGGTCATCGGCTGCCGCGAGCAGAGAAATGCTCCCCCGAAACGCGCCCGAATCGCTCTAGGGCGAGGCGGCGATTTTTACCGCAGTACCAAAACGGTGACGATGTACGACGCGCCTCCTCGAGACTCCTGGGAACCCGAAGAGGACATATGCCCTTACCACAGAGCACCCGTTACACCCCCTAAGATCACATGGGTTCGGCGGAACCAGAAACACGAAGATGCTGATAAGATCAAGGTCAAGGAAGAATTTTTCAATGCAGACACCGACGACGAGGACCAGAGGCCGCAAAAGGACGAGAAGGAGGAAAAGAAGGCAGAGCAGAGGCCTAGGATTGGAAACGTACCGGAAATTTTGGTGGAAGGCGCCGGCACGCCCGAAGTAAACGGCACCTACAAGCTAGTTCCTCGCCGCTTCCGATCGGACGGATTCGACAACCATTCGTGCTACGTGAAAGAACGAGACGAATGGCTTCGCTGGCTGAGGAAGGTGGCGGACGACGAGACCGACCGGAGGTTCGAGAGGCACGAGATCTGGTGGGATAGTTCTGCTGGAAATTGGATCATCGGTGTCAACGAAGAGGATCCTTCCGACGGCGACACGAGTCACGAATATTACCGCACCCCAGAAGGATGGCAAGGGATGGGCCATTATGCGCCTCCGAAAAGGGGCTGGGAATTAACTGACCCCCTGTCGTATTCGAATAGAAGAGGTACGGATCCACCTCCTATGATCACATGGGTTCAGCGCGGCAAATCCTAATTCTGCACATTCAATTTGGTTCATTTTTGGATGTGGCGAGGTCGGATGGGAGCGAGAGTTACGCAATCAAATTGCTCTGAGAATAATCATGGGGGAGGGTGAAGCACTGATTTGGAGCATATGTAAAACACGATCATGTGCGGAGGAATTAACCAAAAAACGGTTGAGAGGAGGTTACTATTCCCGAGCAATGTCAACAAAATGCTACTCAATATTAAAAGACATAAGACTTTGTACTCCAGACTCTTACAGCTAGAGATTTGATTGGCAACACTGGTGTATGAAATACGAAGAAGATAAAGGTACGATCGATGATCCTCGATCAAGTACCCAAAAAATGAGCGCGAAGGGCCAGCGTCCACTTCTCCCACTCTCTCTCTATGAACAAAACCCCATACATGATCCTGACCGAAAAGCGACGCTGCTTCACTTCTCCTCCCTTCCGCCCCCCCTCTCGATCCGCCTCCGCTCCTCGTCCCGCCCGTCGATCAGCGCCCGCACCACCACCCCGATCCGCTCCTTCACCATCATCATGAGCGCGGCGCTGAACACGCCCCTCGTGAGCTCCGGCCCAATGCCCTGGTACAATCCCCACACTCCCCCCTCCTTCAGCTGTCCCGCGATCATCTGAGGTATCGTCGGCTTGACGGCCGCGTTCTTGTACGTGCTCTGGAGCATGACCTTCGCGCGGAGGTACGGGTACGTGAGCATCGTGGCCACGACGCGGGCGACCATGCCCAGGAAGAACGCCTCCGCGGCGCTCAGGGAGTCCGCGGCGGCCGATGCGGCGACGGCGCTTCGTCCCCGACCTCGGGGGGCGTCGGCGCGTCGCGCGGCGAGGACGACCCGCTTCACCTGCTCGTAGACGGTGTACTGGATGGCCGGCTTGAGGCACAGCACGGTGTACGCCTCGATGCCCTTGTAGAAGCCTCCGATCCCCTTCTCGCTTAGGATGGTCCCCAAGAGGACGAGGGCGCCGCGGTTCTTGTCGTCGGTCTGGATGGCGGTGGTGACGCAGTCGATGGGAAGGGTCACGGGGAGGTGGGACCACTCGGCGAAGCAGCCGAGGATGAGGTTGGAGACCGCGCCGATGTTGGCGTCGCCGGTGACGCCGACGTACCTGCGTCGTCGGCGGAGAGAGATCGGTGCGATGAGTTTTTGTGGCTGGCGAATGCGCAATTCCCCGATGCTTCAGAGCATCGAATCGACGCCCGATGGCCAATTCGGCGACGCATTCCAGATCCCGTCGACAGACCAAGGACTCCAAACGCTTCGACCGTGCCCATCGCCGCGCCATGCGATCGGAAGTCCACGCCGTCGTGCGGGAGCAGCGTATAAAATGTACAGGCCCGCAGATCGCTCGCGTTCGGCCTCTACTCTTCCACACAGAGAGCTCCCCCCCACAATGCTCGCCGATTGGAAAGAAGTCCCCTCCGAGAACGGAACCGCCGATGTCGCCGGCAATTCCCTGCCGGCAAAATCCACGGACTCGAGGCATCCGAAAAGCTGCCCTCGACGCACGTGGCTTGTAGCAAAAACCGCCACGTCTAGCTCGTTCGCACTTCAGTTTCAGAGCTGCACAGATTGAATTTCGCGCTCGTCTCTGCCTCTGTCGCTCTGCCTACGTCTTTTGCTCTCTCTCTCTCTCTCTCTCACTTCCTCTCGCAAGCTCTCGACGTCGCCGGCAACGCGATTCCATCCTCACGACCGTCTCCTTCCCCCCCGTCCTCTCCGCTCCTCTCGCCCGTCTCGTCTCCTCTCATAGTATACTCACCCGTTCTTCAAGAACGTGTACGCGAAGAAGTACAGCGCCTTCTCCGTCGCGCTCTGGACGGCGCTCGTGACCACCCCGCTATAGAAAGGGGCGATCCCCCCCTCTCGCTCCCACATGAGCTTGGCGTAGCTTCCCATCCCCTCGGACGCCGCGGCGGCGTATCGCGCTTTCAGCTGAGCTCTAGCGCGCTCCTCGAGGAAGGCGGAGGTGGGGTTGGAGGAGGTGGCGTTTGTGTCGTCGAAGGCTTCGCCCTCTTGCTCGTTGGGGAGGGGCTCCTCTTCCCCTGCTGCAGCAAAGCGACGAGTCGATGAGTTTGTGCGCCATCGACGATTTTCAAAGGATGCGAGCTGGACGTCACGTCCTCGACGGTGGAAAATTGCCGCTCGTTGACTGCCAAAAAAAACGGTTCCTGAGCTCCCCAATTTTGGATTATCTGTATCTGCCGCCTATCTGACAAAGACCTCTTGTTTGGGGGATACGATTTGTTTCGCTAGCTGTCTACTAGCAAAATGTGCCCCCCCCCCGGCCAGAGAGCAAGTATTTCCCTGGACCATTCCAAGTTTAGCCCGAGAAAAGGTTTTCCTTCTGATCCGGTCTTTTCATTCCGTGAGGTCGGCGTTGTGTGCGCCGGGCCGGGCTGGTCCGTGTGACGACCGAAGGTCCGAATCGTTACGTTTTGTTTCGCGAGGTCCGGAGGACGAGCCGTCGATCGCTTCGCCGGCTCCGAAAAAGTGTGCCGCGAGGCCAGAGGACGAGCTGTCGATCACACTTTGCCTCTTTCGTTTTGTTTCGCGAGATCGGAGGACGAGCCGTCGATCGCTTCGCCTCCTCCGAAGAAAGCGCATCGCGAGTCCGGAGGACGAGCTGCGGTCGATCGCTTCGCCACTTTGCTCCTTGGTCATTGGGGGCTCTGCCCCCCCATGGACCAGGCAGGGGGCGCAGCGACGGCATCCTCGTTCCATCCTCCCTAATCCTCCGGACTCCCGAGACACCAAGTGTCTCGCGAGTCCGGAGGACGAGCTGCGATGCTTCGCCTCCTTTCGGGGGCACATCGACGGCGGCCTCGCTCCTCGTCTCGTCGCGTACCACACTCGTCGTACGTCTTTTCATAAACCCCCTCGTTCGAGAGGCCGACCCCCGAGGACCGGGCGGGTTTTTCCTGGTCGCAGAAAAAACTTTCGAGACGCAAGGTCCTGTGCCCCCCGGGACGCGACCTGCGCCTCCCAACGAGATTTGAGCCCCTGAGCCTCCCGTTCGCGCGTCGAGAGGGGCGAACCGAGCGCGTAGAACCCTTGGGGACGGTGCGACCTATCCTCTGCGCAGTTAGCTCCCTGGTCGGCATCGCGCGATAGCATTCTCAGATGCATGTTCGGCTGCACCTTTCCAGCGCGAAAGGCGTACGGCGAGGTTCGAGCGAGTCCGAGAGCCTCGTTTGCACCTCCGAAAATCAGATGCCCCCCCCCCCCCCCTGCCCGCCCCTTGCGCAGGCTCGAGCCCGTCGAATCCCCCGGGGGAGAGTCTAGGGCTCGGTTCGCGGTCGAGGACTCTCCGCGGAAGCGCTCCGCGCGCGGGGGGGGGGGGGGCGTCGAGGGGAAATCGAACGTCGCTCCGAAAAAGCACACGACGGGCCGCAGAGGGGAAATCGTCCTTGCCCTTCCGACCGACCGGATCTCACCTTCCCCCTCCTCCTTCTCGTCTCGTTTCTCGGCCTTGGTCTCGGCCTGCATTCGCGTCTTGAGGACTTCCAGCGGATACAAGGCCGAGGCGCTGAACATTCCCCCCACCATGGCCGAGGCCACCTCGGTCGCGACCGATTCCGGCATCTCGTTTCGTTTCTATCTCTCGTTCGACGATCGGCCCGCGCGGTCCTATCGCGTTCCTTCGCGGCCTCCTCGCCCTCGGGGGCCCGGGGGGCGGTTACGATCCCGACGATGTGCGGACCCGAAAACTGCGCCGTTCGTCCGCGCGCGCGATGCCGGGAGGTCGGCTCTCTCCGGGGACCGTTGGGTCGGCTGTCGGCTGCCGGTAGGGGGGTAGCGCGATGTCGGCGATGCGTTTCGACGACGACGACGGGGGGCGATGGAGGGGGTTCGTTTCGTTTTTCCTCGGCGGGTTCGGCGCCCGCTGTGGCCGCGTCGCGGTGTTCGCGCGCCGGCGTCGTCGTTCGTCGTTTCGCTCGCGCTCTCGGTGTTGCGGGCTCGAGGGTTGGGCGCGCCCCGTCGGGGGAAGGAGGGAGAGGAGGAAGGGGCGGGAGAAGGAATGCCCAGAGGCGAGAGAGGTAGGGGAACAATGACCGAGAGACGGTCCGCCGAGGGAGAGAGGGGGGCACCCCGAGAGACGAGAGGGGGAAAGCGCGACGCAAGCGACGTAGGTAGACGCGACGACGACGAACGCGGAAGGGGGGGGCTGGTTCGACGGCCGGCGCGATCGAGAGGACGGGCGACGGGGGCCGATGATGCGTCGATCGTGTCGCCGTCGATGTCAGAGCGGAGGGGCGGGATGGAGGCGGGAGGCGGGCGCGGGCGGGAGGAGGGCCGGTTCGGCAATCGGCAACGAAGAGTTTTGGTGGCGACGCACGCGTGGCGCGAGTAGACGCCGATGGCCTTGGTAGGGGGACGCGCTAAGTAGGGATCTCAATTGCTTTTGCTTCGTGCCGAAACCACAAGCAGGAAACCTTCTCGACGATATTTCTATGATAATACTTTCACATGACGTGGTTTGTTCGATGGAAATTTAAATATCAATGAAACATATGAGGATCTAGCGCGAAATAACACTACCGATTATTTTTTACTCTCTTGATAAATAGACTCCGGGGGACTTCATTCCTACGCAGAGTTCTATTTGGAAAATTCCATCCCTGGCTGATTGCCGTGATGGCCGAACTCTTCGGTGACAGGGGAGATGCAATAATCTATCAATGACGTTGCTCGCTCCGAAACGACACATCCAAAAAAGTGTGATGGGTAAAATACACGTCATAATATTTCTTTATGTAACTAATTAGATTGTAAAGAAAAAATTATTTGTATGAGAATATCTTCATAAAACTTTGGCGTATTTGAAAAATAATGTCGCGTTACGCTCTTGCGCTCGATCGGAAATCGTTGCGATTAGTGATCTGAAGTTTCATAGCAGGTGCAACTTCGCCCTGAAGTTATGGTGGAGCTTCAGGCCGTTTTTGGGCAAATAACTTCGAAAGTTTCCCCGGTACCGTATGA
>JALLPA010000908.1:0-12559 GCA_036939895.1 Thalassiosira exigua
GGGTTCCAAACACGATTGCAGTGCATCGCGGTCCCGCTGCTGGCTGCTGCGGCGCATCGAAGGGGGCAGCGCCACGCGGATTCTTCTTCTTCCCATTATTTTACTATTCCGAAGTTGACAAACAATCCTCGCAACCCGGTGGAAAAAACATTCTTTCTTTACGCAATCTTGACACGGTGTCCCCCCGGAAACCCCCCCGAACCCCCCCCCCCCCCCCCCAGCATCATAAAACCCTGAGTGTTTCTCCCGTCTCTATCTCTTATTCCTCTGAACTGGTTCATTACTTTGCTCCTGACACTTGAATTTTAGGGACAGAGGCGATGGTTCGCTTTATTTCTAACATGTTCGCTGGGTCGTCCATATCAGTGGGCGTACTTCTCCTGACCAGCGGAAATAATTCCAAACGTTTTGCACAGGCATTCTCGCCCTCTGCAAAACCCAATGGTCAGACTTCCCCGACTGCAAAATCCTACAACAATGGCGAGTCGCCTTTCACCAATATCTCATGGGATCCTCAACAAACCAGCACGGAGACATATGATTCCTTTGAAACGTGGGGTAAAATGCGCCTCGGGTTGGGTTCTGGTCCTGGCTCGAACTCCCAAGGCGTATTTTGGGTTGGTGGTGGATCCTTGTATGAGGCGTATTCAGGCAAACAATTGGCAATCTTTGAGGGGTTCGACATTGGCAAGGGGGTGCAATTGAGCAATAACCATATCCGCCAACTGTCTCGAAAAATATTTTGGTTCAGAGATCCGAAGACTGGTGAGATCATGGAGGAATACAACGGGAAGCCTGTGAAGCCTATCATCTATGACTGCCAAATGATTGATTATCACTATGGGGAAGATGAATCCATCACATATTCTGTGGAAGCGAGCTTGAGGCTGTTGAAAGATGCTTTGCCTGAAATGAAAATAACATCGCAAATGGCAGGGCCCAATCAAATGATGATAAACATCCCTGTATTTTTGGACGTCCCCATTGGAGATGACAAAGGAGGTGGGAGATACCAGGCCTGGGAGTTTTATGACTACAATGTGGACCCGTCATTCCCATCTGACAGGCCGCCAACGGCTGTTTGGTGCAGGCAGGGAAGTGTTCCTCCATTCAACATGGATTCCAAGGCTGTGCTAAGATTTTCGGGGTATCGGGTAGATAGTTTTGATGAGCTACCTGAGAGGATGAAGGTTGAGGTCGAGCGAGCGCATCCCCATTTTAAGAGTCCTCCAAAGGATGAAAATGAAGTGGAACGCATTTACAGGAAAAGATGAGATGTGGAATTATTTTAAGTGGAAAGTGTTGAAATAGAATGCACATAGCTCAGGTACAACAGGTGCAATGCAAGCATTATCAGTTATTTCCTCGTTGGTGTACATAATACCTTATGACTTTTTGAGCAGGGCTCAACAGGTTTAAACATAAGATTCGAAATATTACATATCATCTCCAAGGCCAAAATAGTATCAGCAAAACGCCCACCAACGATATCCCACCACCGACAGCGTCTCCAACATCTGGCCGAGCACTCTTTCCTTCTAACGCCCAGGCCAACAAGAAAGACATGACTATGAAGAACCCTCCGTAAACAGCATAGATTCGACCAAAGCCATCAGCTGCTGCACTTGGCTGGAGACATGGTATGAAACCATAGCCCGCCAGCACGAGGGAGCCAAGCAGACCATAGTACCAAGGCTTCTTGGTGATGCTGCCATCTGCGTCTCGAATCCCTTTCACTGCTACCCAGATGAGCCATCCGCCCATTATTTCTGCTATACCTGCAGCCACGAAAATGGCCACAGACTGAAGGATGGTGACGGCTGTCCACTGGAATGTTTCATCCTTTGATTGAGACGACTCTTCTGGTTCTGACGCAGAGGACATTTCGGCACTCATGTCCCATACCAACCCTAAGATGTGCTCTTGTATTGTACCGACAGGTACCGACCACCCCTCCGACTATTACAATTTCACCTCACGACGTACGCCAGGTTCTCCACCGACATGGGCGAGCTGGGGAGGGAGGCGCGATCGAGCGGCCAAAGCGTGCATCCCAAGTCATCTCGGTTCGAGTTCGACTCTGTTGTTTTGGCTATCTGCTTTTTTGCCAGCTTTTGACTTGAGGCAGTGACGGGCGGGCGCGAGGATGGGCCCGCTAGTGGAAACGTATAAACTCCACGTGGAACATAATGAAGCCCTCTATTATTCGTCTCCTTCACCGACGATGTGTTTGCCCGCTAATCCTGAACTCGCCCACGAAACATCACCAACATCCGCCAATCTCCACCGATCGACCAGCCTCGACCAGCAGTACAATATTGTCGTTCGTAGGGCAAAGTGGGCAAAGGCACCGCGCACCGCATGCAGGCACAGGCGCAGGTCAGAGACCGGAGCAAGGAGACGAGAGCGAGGCTGTCGGAGGGCAGAGAGCGGGCGCGTAGAGGAGGTCGCAGAGGCTGTCTCAGAGTTGAGAGGGCAAGGGCTGGCAAGGGTCAGTATCAGCGCCTCGCACCCTCCATACGCCTTCGCTCCGCCGCCGCCGATCGCCCCCGTATTGCCCTGGGTCGCTGTCGAGAAAGACGTCATTCGACCATCAGTCAACACTCAACAGCATTGCTTATCATCGTTGGTCGGGGCACTGCGTTGTCTTGCAATTTCAAAAGGTTATTGTGGAGATCTGGAACTGAAATGCAAAATGACCTTCAACCTAAAGCGCCACTCAAATCGTCGGCACCGAGGACATCGTTGGAGACTAGCCTTTATCTGCATTGCGACAATGTGGACGCAGGCAACTTCTAAGACCATTTCATTTCGCAGACCCATGAGTCTGACTCCTCTGGCGTTCGTTCGCTCTGCTTTGGATGGTACAAGCGGAGCTGTCACCATGGACCGACGACTGGCTACCCAGCACTATCGGTCCGCCTCGACAGGTAGTACAAGCAAAGATTCCTTCGTCGCGGGACGGGGGTGCATGAGACGAAAGTTGATCATGTCACAGCGCGTTCTCCTGCAGGGTATCAAACCAGGTCCGTGCTTGATGAAATCAACACTAGCATCAACCTCATTAGGGGATTCATTAGACGAAGATGCGGATATGCTAGTATCCGAAAAAAGATTCTACTGCTACCTACTTCGATCACTTGATCCACAGCACCCTCTCAAAACATATATAGGCTTCACGACGAATCCCCCACAGCGATTGCGACAACACAATGGAGAACTTGTAAGAGGTGCCCGACGTACCAAACGGGGTAGGCCGTGGGCATTCGTCGCAGTACTTGATGGCTTTGAAGACAAGGTGGCCGCGATGCAATTCGAGTGGGCGTGGCAGCACGTGGGGAGATCTAAAACGTTTCGGATGGCTGTGGGCGACCAGCTGGCAAAGAAAATGAAACGGCGACGAGGTGTAAGAGCTCGGCTTGATGAGCTCGGCATTCTTCTATCTGACTGCCATCCATTCAACACTTTTCCGTTGAAGGTTCACTTCCCTGATGCACAATATCATGACTTATTCTGTGATCTATCGAAGATGAACGAACCTTTTACGACCGAATCTGCATCGCAGAGTGCTGAAAATCCATCACTTGGCCTTTTCGGACGCTCTGACAGCTTATGGGAAAAGGTTGTTCGTGCACAGACGCCATTTTTCAAAGACTCAGATGCATACAATCGTTTCTTCAGACGAGGTCTCAGTGTAAAGTCTCAATCTTCATTGGCATTGAATGCAGTAGCTGAAACAAATGTCGAAGAATCTGGTAGTGACAACGGTCATGCTGATGATTCCAAAGTTAAGGTTCCGGCTAAGTTCAAGCCGTATCCATTTTCGGTGCGTTGATATTGTCGTGTGTTAATCAATTCTTCTTTGAACAAATGAGAACTCATTCTTCTAATTCAATTCCATCGCAGTACCATAAGGAACTCATCGTCACAATAGAATCGCTGACAAACCTAGGATTTGGCATTGCTCGGGTCGAACTCAACGTGGATGAGTACGCAGCCATTGGTAGCGCCACAGGCATTGAAAATGATCAGGAGAAACAAGTGAAATGGGTTATTTTCGTTCCCAATGTCATACCGGGAGAGCTCGTTCGAGTGAGAATTTATCGCAACTATGCATCATACTCTGATGCGGACCTATTGGAAATTATTGAGCCAAGCAAAGATCGCATTGAGCCCCGATGCTCGTTGGCATCAATTTGCGGTGGCTGCCAATACCAACATGTGACAATCACGTCGCAGAGGGCTCTGAAGACGACACAGGTCCAAGATCTGTTCGAGCGAGTGGGCGGGTTCAAGACGCAAGAATTCCCAACAGTACTGGCTACATTGGGAACAGAAGAGGTTTTTGGCTACAGGTATTTCAGTGTGCTTCATTTGACTTGGTTTCTATCAAAGTATGCTCACCTTCATGTTACAAATTGTCTTATCAACTATTCCAATACTTCATACTTGATTGTCTCTGCAAACCAAAGGTCTAAAATCACACCTCACTATGATGCTCCCCTAAAAAAGAAAGGTAGGAAGAAACAACTGACACTGGGAGAGGCAGGAGCAAGCAAGTCTTGCGAAATTGGGCCGATTGGCTTCAAAGAAAAGGCCAGTCGCCGGCTTGTGGATGTTGAATACTGCCATATAGCCACCCCTGCCATAAATGATGCACTGGTTCGGATTCGTGATGCCAAAAGAAAGGAGGCTAGGCAAGGTTTGCTGAAAAAGCCAACAAAAGGAGCAACTTTGCTGCTTAGGGATTCAGATGGGACGGTCGAGACAGATCATAATGTGTATGTGAACACAACTGTGAGAGACCTGGTCTTTCGTTTTCAAGCTGGAAATTTCTTTCAGAACAACCCATACATGTTGCAAACGATGGTGGAGTTGGTAGTTGAAGCAGCAACGAAGACATCGCCCAGTGGGAAAGCAATGACACATCTTATTGACTGCTATTGTGGATCTGGCCTTTTTGCATTGGGTTCATCTTCATCCTTTGACGTATGTGTTGGCATAGAAGTCAATGAAAAAGCAGTAGAGGAAGCACGGCACAATGCCGCATTGAATGGTAAGTGTGCTGGGGATAATGAAGGGACTACGTGGCTCCCTTTTGGTGCTTGTTTTATGAGGCTCATCCAATTTCTTGTTCTCGGTTTTGTGTGTCCAGGAATCATGAATTGTGACTTTGTTTCTGCTTCTGCAGAAGCAATATTTCAAAGCGAAGATCCAGTTCGTGTTGCAACAAAAGAGGGCGATGGTAAGGTTGCAAATGATGACTTGTTTGTCAGAGATTTTCCAAGAGAGTCGACTGTTGTCGTGGTAGATCCACCGCGAAAGGGTTGCTCTGAAGAATTCTTGCAACAGTTGAATGAGTTTCGGCCTGCTAGGGTTGTGTATATGAGTTGCGACCCAGCAACACAAGCAAGAGATGCAAAACTGTTGGTTTCTTTTGGATATGAAATCGTCAGCGTCCAACCGTTTGACCTATTTCCTCAAACGAGGCATATTGAATGCCTGGCTGTCTTTGAGAAGGCGGCCAAATCCGATCAATAAGTAAGAATGTTAAATTCCAAGCATTGATAGGCAGTATGCTGCGTATAAGTTACACAAATGAGAAGTGACAAATGTTCATGTTCAAGCATTGATAAGAATGAAAGAAGTTTTTTGTCATCGTACATAGATATGCCCAACATTATCAACAGTCTTGAATTAAGCTCTCTAAGACGAAATAACAGGGGGGAAACTTGATTTTACGACACATGTTCATGTTGTCTCAGCTTTTATGTTTTGCAGCCAAATAGTCAAGGCAAGTAGTTTTGGGGGATTGGCATTGCCAATTAGGGTCTCCCCTTGGCTTTGCCAACATGAAAAGTTGTTGCAACAATCATCACTTGAGATGGCCCGCCGCGGCCGGACGGAATGAGAAACCCAGAAATGGCAGCTGCCCTGATCAACAGACACGAAGTCGCATTGGTCCTTCTCAGACACCACAGCGACGTCAGTCACCGTTTACAGGGCTCAAAGTAAAGGGATGAATAGTGAAGTTAATGATTTATTTTCTCAACTATGCATCTACCTTCGCAGAGAGGCGCTACGTATTTCAAAACTCTACAGCGTATCAGCCGAAGATGACCTTCCTCATGAACAAATACCAACACACTTCACAGGGAGGCGCTTCGTGTTTCAAAACTTACGGCGGTTCGGCCGAAGAGGAGCTTCCCCGAGAACAAATACTAGTGAATGATACACACGTCTCATTCATGGTTCCACATCGGCCAAAAAATGTTTGCTGGATTCTCCGAATGGCATTTGAACAACATCGGCGGTTTGGTCATGGCCTGGGAGGCTTTCCAAACATCACATAAATACTTCTCCTACATTGTCTCACAGATGTAACCTTCGTAGGTTCAATTGCCTTGTCCGCAGCCAGGAGTTTACTTATCTTCGTTAAAGTATCCGTTGTAATTCATAACAACGAGTCAAATGTGGTAACCTTGACAACCCTGACTGTTTGGAATGTTCAGGTTGTAGTTATTGGTAGCGACAACTTCGCCATTGTCGTATTTGAGATACAAAAGAGTATTTTCTCGAGAGAGGTCGCTCGTATTAAAACCGTACGGCACAATTTTGAGGCTCTCTGATGTCGTAACCTGCTATGTATCAAAGTTGATCCACTCTTTGTCGTGACCATCTATTGAAACGTTGCGCTTGGTGCAAATGTCCGTGTAGAGCCAGTTGTTCCCATGAGCTGTATAAATATCCACGCCGCCTGGCTGGATCGCGGGAGGCTTGCCTGGTGTTCCATAACCATAGTTCAAAATACTAGAGAAAGCCGAAAATAGCCGCTCTGATAGACAGTGCAAATGTTAGAGATTGCTTGACAATAAAACCAAGACTAATCAACTAAACACTCACACCATAATCTGCTTTCAAACCTCCTTCCCATTTACCAACCAACAACCGTTATCGCTGGGATAGTTCGATTTTGAGCAATTAGGATGGCTCCAAAACGTTGCAACAGCCGGGCTAAGCAAAAATCCAATACTAATTTCTATATTTCGTCCTTTCCTTCTCTTTCCCCCACGCGTGACCATACCGCACAATGTTTCCATCTGAGATATTGCGGGTACACATGTTGATAGATAAGCGTGACAAAGGTGTATTCAGTGTGTTGATTACACTGGTTGGTGTTGGTGGTAATAATAACAGTTTTTGGAGCATTGTTTTTATTCAATGCATGGTAATGTGCAGTTTGAAATGCTTCACACAAAGGAATTACATATTGAATGTATTTTGTTCAAGAGTTTGGCTTTACATCAGATGGAATTGCATACTGGGTTTCTTTCAAGGTAATGTTTTGATCATATTATTGGTTATTCGACTGCAAATTGCCAATAAAAATTTAGTTGGTTATTGCTGTTTATATTGCTGTTTTTTGCACTAATTAGATACTGTGTTTATATTGACTTGGTCATATCTTATGACCAATTTCTGCATTGTAGCGATGTGTTTGAGTTTTTGCATTTTTACCATGATTGATCCAGGAAGTTGCCTCCCCAGGGCCCCACTTTCTTGACCATTTTGAGCCAATAATTTGAGGGACCATAGCTGGGATCATATGATTATGCCTTTTTCATCAATGAAGGTTTATGATAATTTATGCAAGTGATCAATCAAATCACAATGCCACTTTGTTTTTCCGCACCTCGTTAACGCGAATGTGTGTGTGTCCTGGTGTCACGGATTGTGTGCAGTTGTGTGCCGTCACGCTGTTTGTGTGGTATGTTGCGAGAGAGATATATCATCGTACATGTGAGTTTTACACCAATTGCTTCAACTAATCTGCTTCAATTGTTCTCAACGACATCAAGATCCATGGCTTCTACGACGACATGTCCTTCTTCAGCATGAATCGAAGAAGAGAGACATGTTGTCGCAGAACTTGTAGAGTGATTTTCATCGGAGCTATGATAAGGCAGAGTTCGGCGGTGGACCGAAAAAAAACGGCGCCATCTTGTTCGGCATTTTGTTACTAAAATCAAACAAAAGAGTCCATAATATTTTTTGTAGAGCTCGGCACAGAGGTGATCTGCACAGGATCAAAAACAATCCAATGCAAACTTTCGAAATGATGTTAAATGACAGTTATTGATGATGATTTTTTCCTGACAAAACTAGGTCAGGAACAGCACCAATGTCAAAATGAATTAGTGGCTCATAATTTGGAAGCCCATCTTTGACAGCCAATAGCTCAATTCAATGCAAATTATATTTTGAAGATCATTTCCTTGATGAAATTCAGAAGCAGACAATTTGAATTTCTGCACCAACCAATCATTTCTTATTAGAAAGAGATTTTCCAAATCACACACCAGGTCATGATAAATGCACTCATGAATTCGTATGGTGAGAGGTGGTATGAAATTTTGCTCTGTTGTAAGTTCAGCATATTGTCTTGGATGCTTTGCCCAGTGCATATGGTCTTAATTTTACTGACATTAACTTTGTTTCCTTTGATATTACACATCTTCCCAGATATCTTACTATCCCTAAAGTCAGCTCATGATCAAATTACTCCTCGTAGACATTTATTGATATCTAATATCTCATGATCCACAATGGCTATTGATTCTTGTTGTCAGTTGTACTGGGCTGAGATGCACTAGGTGTAACTTGAGGTTGGATCAGTTAATTGATGGATTAATACCACTACCTTGCAAACAAAGTAATACAACAGGCGTCGGCTCGGACATATGCATCACATAGGCAGATAATACCAAAGAACACATCTTATATATTTCCTTTTCAGATTGGGATAAAAACACACCCTAGTGAAGAGCATTCCAATGGACGATGTGATGGTCCGGAAAGAATATTTTGCCAAGACCTCAGAGTAATAAACAGTTATTAGTCCCATTCCATAGGAATGATATGAAACATAAGTTATTTCAACAGACAACGGTTCATGACATTTGACATTGAGGATGTCTAGGGAACAATTTTGCCAGAGAAGTGAAGTGAGTGGTAGGAGATATGTACCATAGTACCCTAACTATAAAGCTATGGACCGTCACATTTTCTTGTCTTTTCAAACTAACTGAGATGCTGAAAACGATTAATTCCATCACAAGGTGACATCTACTTAGAATCAACTTGCTTTATCATTTGAGACCACAAGCACACGACGTGTTTGATGAGAGGTACGTGAAGTCTTCACAAAGTGGTCTCAGGTTGCGAGGCCCCACGCAATGATGATGAATGGCTTAATTCATGATACGATATGTTTAAAAATACCACTTGCTTAGTACAAAGGTGCGTTTTAGCAATTTACATAGGGAAATAAGGCGATAACTAACAGCACATATTCAACATGGAGCCGCGGGCGGACTTCCTCTTTGACATCTGACTCCGACTACATCAGTAGTATTTTGCATTGACGACTGCGATGGCGATCGTGTTCTCGGGGCAGGCATTTTACCCATCCTCCAGGCACCCCGGGATCAGCGAGCACTTGGGCACCGGAGGCTGCCCGTAATTCACCAACTTCCAACCCCGCGCAGGCACCGCCCCCATCCCCCCGTCCCCTCCGCCCCCCGCGCCGCCGTACCCACCCCCTCCCCCGATCATCCCCCCTCCCTTCCCGTAGCTCACGGGACACTCGTAAAAGTCCAGGTCGGTCGTCTTCCCCGGCTCCTTTCCCCGGGGCACGATGGACAGGCACCAGCTCTTGTTCCCGTTGGAGTACGTGCACAGGAAGATGCGGAACACCTCTTCCCGATCCCTCCACACTCCCTCCTTGTTGTACATGGGCGTGCCCTCGTGCACTCCTCCGCGGACGTACGTTCCGTTCACCTCGGAAAGGCCGGCGCCCTCGACGACGACGCGCGAGCGAGATCGCTCGGCGTTGAGCGCCTGGAGGCGGTAGGCCCCGAAGAGGTCGAACTCCGGGACGAGGTCCGAGTCGGCGACGGTCGTGGACAGGTCCGAGGCGGGGATCTGGGAGAGGTCGACTTTCGCGGCGAGGTGGCGGGCCACCCGCAGGCGGAGCTCCCGCTGCGACTCGGGCGTGGAGGCCTCGTCGTTCTGGGCCTTCGAGGGGGGCGAGGGGGGAGGAGTGAGGGTCGACCTGTCCGAGGCCGAGGCGCTGCCCAACCCTCCCATCCGCTTCCCCACGGTACGCGTGGGCGTGCGCGATGCCGCGACCTCGTCGTCGTCCGTGTCCAGCCTCTTCCGCGGGAAGTCCTCGACGTCCTCCAGCGTCACCTCGTGCCGGCATCCCTCGACCCACTTCTGAAGGCACAGGAACTTCGTCAGCTCGCTCGCCGCCGACTTGTCGTCGAAGATGACCTGCTCCAGCAGCGACGCGTTCAGGGACACCACGCCCCCCCGATCCTCCGTCGCCGTCCCCCGGCGGTCGCCTCCCCCCCCGCCGCTCCCCCCGGCCGACGACGCCGAGGGGAAGCCCGTCCCGGTCGCGAGGCCGCAGCCCCCGACGACGCCGCACCCGTCCTCCCTCCGCAGGAGCGCCGCGCGCGGCCGGGCCCTGACCCGCTCCATCGCGATCGCCCCCAGCTCCTCCCCGCTCAGCATCCCGCTCGCCTCGTCCAAGATCGCGCACGCGAGGGACGGGCACTCGACCATCCTCGCCTCGAGGCGGACGCGGACGTCGTGCTCCAACTTCGGGATGTCGAGGTAGTGCGCCGCCCCCGAGAGCCGGGCGAGGAGGCGGGCCCGCTCCTCGGGCGAGTCGGATCCGGACCCTCCTCCCCCCTCCCCCGCGCCGCCGAGCGACAGCTTGTCCGTGAAGCAGAACTCCACGAGGAGGCGGAGGACGCGGCCGGAGTAGTCGAGCCGGACCTCGGCGTCGCCCTCGTGCTCGCGGAACTCCCCGTACAGCATGCGGCGGAAGACGGGGGAGCGGGCGGCGAGGATGGCGCGGATGGCCGGGACGGGCGCCGCGTCGCCGCCTCCGGATTTCTCCGGGACGAGGCGGACGTCCGCGACTTCCTCGTCGAAGAGGAGGGAGGAGAGGTCGTGGAGGAGGGGGTTGCCCCGGCTCGGGCCGCCGCCTCCGGGGGAGAGGGCCGCGGGGGCCGACGACGGACTCGAGTCGCCGCCGTGGTTCGTCATGGTCATGGTTGGAAAAAAAGTGAGAAGAAGAAAAACGACGTCCGATCCCCAATCCGATCAGGACATCAGTCCCGTGTCGTCAGTGACACACTAGCAGGTCTCACTTTGTCATCCGTATCTGCTGTGTGATTACTTGCATGAGTTCGTGCATCGCAAAGGTAATTCTGCTCCAAATACTGCTAGTGTAGTTAGCGACTCAACGCGCGACTCGGATGGACAAGCTTCGTGCGAGACTTATTAGTGTGGCCCGTGACACTCCTTAACTCTTAGATTACTGCCTCGACTCCTCCCCAGTCCAACGGTGTACGATATCCCAGCTTCAGCTTGGCCGGCATTGCTGAACCAAGCTGAAGCAAAGAGCAAAAATAAATATGAGGGATATAGTGCCCATGTCGCTGTTGTTGCCTTTTCCTTTTCTACTTTACTGACATCATCCTGGCTGTTCGTCAGCCTTTGTCAGCACCAACTGTGACTCTAGCAGTCCCACAATCTTTGTACCTGATCACTATCCCAGGGGACCCCTACAGTTTGCACAATGCTGCTGCTACCAGTATCTACTTTACCTAGTCCTGATCAACGTCCAACAGCTTGTAATTTTAGGTTAAATTCACGATACATGTAGAGCAGAGCTACCCAACAAACATGACATCTGTGCTAAATGATCACAAAAAGAGAAATGCGCTGAAGGTAGGAATGATACTGTAACTAACTGTTTCCGTCCCCCAAACTGGACCAATAAGAAGTAGCAATGCTCACGCCCCCCTCCATCAGGCAAGAAGACTGACAGACCGAAGCAATCCTGATCCTCGTCACTCGGAAAATTGGAACAATATTTTTTGCCATCTCTTGATTTCCCTCTGCAGCTGAAAGAAGTTCTTCAATACTTTCCATTTTTCAGAAGTTTGGCTCTGAAAGATTTGACATGCCTTGTACAATTCCAGCTTTTCAAAGAAGAGATACGAGTCCATGTAAACTCCGTAAACAAGAATCCCATCGCCACAGTGATATCAGGGATAATGTCGACACGGCCCAAAACGTACTCGGGGACGATCTCAAAACAACGTTCATCTCTCCTTGACCGCCGCCTTCTTCACCAAAGCAGCTTCCTTAATCCACTCTTCAGTTTTTCTGGGGGGGGCAAGTGCACTGCGCCGATGCACCTGATTGGTTCTGATCCCGTATGGCTCAACTTTACACAAAAAACAAATTCATACCTACGTATGTATATAGACATAGAAATGTCTATTGTGTCTTTGCATAGGAACTAACTACGACACGCCACGAATGTCGAAGATCGTAGTCGAGTTATTTTTTTTGTTTCGCAACCGGCGTGTACCTTTGTCGTCGCTCGTTGCGTTGTTTGTGTCTTGACAGGTGGGAGACAATATCAAGAGAGAGAGAGAGAGAGAGAGAGAGAGAGAGAGAGAGAGAGAGAGAGAGA
>JALLPA010000909.1:0-12559 GCA_036939895.1 Thalassiosira exigua
TGAGAAATAAATCCGCCCAATTTGGATTGGCGCAAAACACCTCAAACATACGGTATGTGCATTAAGGATTCTGACAAGCAATAATACACCGGGGAAGGACACTTTCAACTGTCCACGAATACTTATACATGGAATTCAGAGATATTCAATGAAACATTGTATGCATTGAAAATGTCTATGTTACTCTGCTTCCGTTTGGTTTGGTCGTCGATAACAACAAAACTTGTCATATCGTGTCAAGATTCTTCGGGGTTTGCCACAAAAATATATCTCAAGCAAAAAGAGGTATGTGTTGTTGTACGTTGGAGCAATCGAAGAATAAGTCACTAACTGTACTGTTTTGATATCATCTTGAACATATTAGCCAATTTATTGACTAGTATAAGAAATAAACGAGCCCCCATTTTAAACCATCATGCAGTGTCAAGAATATCCACAGCTTCGAACAAGGGAACATATATAGTGAGTCTCACTCTTCAGAATCATGACCTTTTGTACTGGAAATCCAAATGTTGGTTGCTATATTACACACTATCTTGGCTAGACTGCTTCGGATCAAATGACTTCAAAAATACTACATTTATGAAAGCTGTTGCATTCCATGTTTACATGTTGATGACAGTCCTGTCCAGACAAGGACCAATTTTACCTGTGCTACCTTACTAGCTAAGAGCAAATCTCAAATTTACCCCGCGATTTATTCCCGATCCCGACCCCACAAAATTTCCCCTCGCAAATAACACGAGAGTTGTTAGCGAATCATTCTGCCGTTGGATCGGCGCCGATCGGCACGATGCCGCCGTCGCGGAGCGGGCCCAAAGGTCGCGGCGGCCCCTCCCATGCCAGAGGGTCGCATAGAGACCCCCAGACCAGAGGTGCGCCGATAGGATCGGCCGTCAGGGCGATATCTGTTTTTACGCGCTCTCGCCGTGACAGCGGGGCCTCATTCGGTTGTTTTGCATCATCGACATGGCCTCGACCTCGAACCCGTTTGCCCCATTTCGCGTCCGGCATCTGCCTCTCAATATGACATCCCACTCCCTTCTTCTTCTTTTATTCGGATCCATCGTCTTGGATCTCAATATCTGTACAAATGTGGTGACTGAGTCGTCCTAGCCAACCGCCTCTGCGGACAATACAAATAGCTGAAATTGCAGCGTCCAGGATTCGGTGAGGAAAAGGCCAATGTAGTATTAGCCGAAGGCAATGCTCTCCCCAAGGATGGATATACCATTTTGCTTTTGCTTAACTTTAATCCTTATTCTTTGGAGGATGCACAGGGGATGGAAAATACCATTCTCTTGATGTTGCATTGATGCAAAACTACGAATTGAAGGTGTTCCTTTCACGTCAGCAGATATGCAACTGCAACAATCGTGCAACGCCATGTAGGTGGGGGGTTGTTGTGCGAAGAGAAACCAAATGGCAGACAATGGTCTTCTCCCGGCCGCCAGCGACAAGGGGGAGAAGGGGGTGCTTTTGACCCCGGAACTTTCGATTGTAACTTGAATAGAAAAGAATTCACTGCATACTCTGAAGTTCTTGGTGTATAAAGTTATGCTTGCTGTTATTGCTTACAAGTAGTATTAAGTATTTGATTACCGTCTTGTTTAAGATTAAGTGCAAGTGCAACTTTGTATTACAAATTCCTTAGTCATTGATAATCGAAATGAAAATCAATGAAAAATGACCACTGCCATGAAATTGGCGGTCCATCGCAGGGCCACCCAACCTCCCACATGGCAACATCAGACCTACCTGAAGATAGCCACGACCCCAGCTCCATTGTAGATTGAAGAGGACATCTATATATCTAGGCGCTTGTTGGCGTTTTGCGGCGGGACATAAAGTACGCAATGGTGCCGTGACCATCTTTGGCAACTTTTGACCCAAAAGTATCCCAAGCCCCCATTCATGGCTCAATCAGCAGCTTCCTGTCCCTATGCGGCTGGGCATTTGTTGGGTCACACTGCTGAACCCATCAAGTTCCCGACGGGGAAATTCCCCTCAGCAGCGGGATTCCTTGAGAAACATGTATCAGCAGCTCATCACCCCGTGCAGCTATCTGCTCCCCACCAGCTACAACACACACATAAATTTGCATACCCCCGCCTCCATTGCAGCAAACGCCTAAACGCTGGTCGCGTCTATCGACTTCAGGCCATTGGTTGGGACCTGGGACCTTGAGGGGCCAACGAATGTGGGCTTGGCAGCTTGTTTGTCACGGCAATCTGGCCAATTACAAGACCCTGAGCGTCTCCCACTAAAAGAACATAGCCACGTGGGCCTTTTTCCACGGGACCCCACTCTCCCCGGCCCTCTCTATTGGTTCTTCTCTGCGGCGCGATGGACAGCAATGGACAAAAACCAGATCAGATCAAAGAAAATGAGGGAACAAGAATGAAAACATAATGGCTCGTTCGGACTGGCCAGTCCCGTCGAACGAGACGCCGTGCAACCACAATTAGGCCGTGGCAAATCGGTCGAAGACACGAATTAGTCCAGATCTAAGGGGAGACGTGCGTTGGTCCCCGCCCGCCCCGCCCGGAAACGACTCGACGCATTGCAGTGGAATCGTACGAAGGCGAATGAGCCTCACATTCCGCCCCCACGCACAAAAATACTAACAAAAAATGCATACAGCATTTGACGGCGTTCTCTTCGGCGCACTGGTCTCGGTGGTTCGGAGGGCCAATGGGATGCCGTAGGGTAGGGGACGGCACTGGGACCGGCGGGGCGACGTCGTCTTGGTAGCGAAAGGTGGCACTGTGTGCAGATCTAAGTAAATGTTAGTACGAATGTGTCTTAAAAGATTTAGAAATTTAAATGAAATTAATTGATCGTCTCGCGTAAGGTGGCACAGGTAAACTTGGGCGAATATCTTGCAAGCAGAGCTTGTTCGTCACCTCCGTTGCCGTCATGGCGCATGGCAAATCCTGCTTATTTGCATACACCAACAGTGCTGCGTCGCGGAGTTCATCTTCGTTCAGCAGCCGGTGCAGCTCGTCTCTTGCTATGTCTATACGGGCAGAGTCGTTTGAATCGACTACGAAGATGAGCCCCTGAGTATTCTGGAAGTAATATCTCCAGAGACGGCGGATCTTGTCCTGGCCCCCAATGTCCCAGATAGTGAATGAAATGTTCTTGGGGGGCGAGGGAGAGTGGGTGAGAAAAGAAGGGGGGATGAACTCTGTGCACGTCAACGTACCTTGTATTCGGTGGTTTCAACGTTGAAGCCTATGGTTGGAATCGTAGTGACTGCTTCGTTGAGCTTTAGTTTGTAAAGAATGGTTGTTTTGCCTGCGGCATCAAGTCCAACCATTAGAATCCTCGTTGGTTCCCTACAGACCTGTGAATGGAGAGGAGAGATCATATCAACGCAGATTTTGCAAACGAGTCTCGCTCAGTCCTCTCTGGCACGATCAATTGTCACCTTACCATGCGGTCCAATAATTTTGTGAATGACAACCCCATGTTCTATGAAGACTGCCGTTGTTCGGCTTTGTAGCTGTATTCTTCGTCGTCAGTAAGCTTACCTATTATTTTATGCAAAGATTTGAAGCCGCCGTGCAAGACAAAGACCAAAGACCAGCCTTACCTTTACTACTCGGACTAATCTCTGTTGTGAACTCTAACTCAGCGCAGGTGCACGTTTAAGTGGTGGCTGCGGCGTCTAGCGCCTCGTGCCTACTCGGACATGAGACGTGCACTTTTGATTGGGCTGTCCAGTCAGTCACACTCAGTGAGCATTTTGAGAACTCCTCTCTCTACGATAGATAGTGGATGAAGGCGGCTCGTAGGTAGCTGAAGACTCTGCAGTGAGTGATCTCAACCATGTCTGGATGGAAGGAGATGGAATGGAATAGAACCATGGCATTCGGCACGCCGCCAGATTATGAAAGATGATGATCTTAAATTTATTTCACACCCATGTCAAGCCCATGTTGACTCAAAAGAGAATGGTTTTGCAGATAGGAAGGTCTCAGGCGATCAAGAGAATGAACACATATGTCTTGCACTTCTATATAGGAGCAAGATAACTCTCGCAATACTGAACATCAAGTGTCACCTCTATCCAACGAGAGCTCTGCGTCAATTAGTCGAATCCCATAACCAAATCCTGAACGTTCATAAACCACCATTCGAGAATCAATACATCAACCAACAAGCAAAACCGAAGAAGGAGGCGCAGTGAGATTGTAACCAACTATGATGATGGCAAGCGTCGTGCCCATCGATGATGACATGCTCGAGGCGGGGCAACATGTGGCTACTTCGAAGACGGAGAGCATAGCCAGAAGCGACCAGTGCCACGACAATGAGTCCAGGAATCGTTGGCGCGCTGCGGCGGTCGTAGCTGTCGGCGCGATCATAGCGGCAGTCATGCTCGTCGTAATATTTGTGACGATTAAGGGGGGTGACAACGTCGACGAAATCGACCCTCGACTTGTCGGGTGGCGTGTAAACGGCAAGCCAACGCCTCAGCCCAACTTCGCTTTGGACGTTGTCGGCGGAAACGATGCAGCTGACGGCGGATGAGAATGATACCAACCACGGGGGGGTGGACATGCGCTTTTACTCGGAAGGATGACGTAGGTTCGAGCCCACGATCCAGGGGTAGGAACTGCGGGAGCATCTATTCCGAAAGCGGCGGCAACAAAATTAGATGAATGGAAGCGCGCTCGAAGATTACCTAGGTCAGCAATCATTCAATTGTGGAACTAGTTTTGTTCGCCATGTATGTGGGAATCTTTCCGGGGACCAGGCAAGCATCCAGCGTTCGCAGTCTCGGTGGCGATCTATTTCTCCCTTGGGCTCAGTCCGAATCGCTATCCGAGTCGCTGTCGTCCGAGCCGTCGCTGTTGTCGACGTCCGCCGACTCTTCCTCGGACGAGGAGGACGGATCCGGCTCGGGCGCCTTCTTCTTCTTCTTCTTCTTCCCCTCCGCCGCCTTCCCCTTCGACTTCTTCGACGTCGACTCCTCCCCGCGCTTCGTCTTCTCGTACTCCGCCATCACCTCCTTGTAAACCTCCTTCGCCTTCTCCGCCTTCGCCTGCCACTTGGCGTTCTCGTCCGCGCTGAGCGCTTTGTATCGCGTTCCGATCTCTTTGGCCTGGAATCGAGCGGCGATCGTCAGTCCGACGCGTGTCAGAAATAGAAGCAAACGACGGTCCGTCTGGACTTACGATTGCGCCCATGGCCAAGTCCGGGTTCTCCTCCCTGACCTTCGCCCTGATGGAATTCGAATACAGCATGTACGCGTTCATGGGACGTTTCGGCGCGTTGGGATCCTTCTTGGCGCGTTTGGCCTTGGGCTTCTTTCCTTTGGCGTCGTCGTCGGAATCGTCGGTGTCCTCCGAGTCGGGGGGCGGCGTGTACCTCTCCATTTCTTTCTTGTAGCGCGCCTTGTCCTTCTCGGCTTTATCCTCCCACAAGACCTTTCTGTCCCCGTCGACTTGCTTCCAGAGATCGGACACCAGGCGCGCCTACGGGTGTTCGCCAGAGATGAGAGCATGACGACGCGAAAGTACCGAATGAGAGGACACAAATTGCGCGTGACAAGCCATGCGTCCGCGCTCTCAGCATAACTCACAATATCGCCAAACGCAGCATCGGGATTGTTCGCCTTGACCTCCTTGCGCTTGGCCGTACTGAAAAACATGAACGCTAGCGCACGGCAAGTCGGGAAGAGGTGGCGTTTGAGGAATTCGCTTCGAAGCGAGAGAACTGACGCAGAGGGGACACACCCGTCGACCGCATACACACTCACATGACATAGGCTTCTTCGGAGCGTTGGGATCTTTCTTCTTCTTCTTCTTCTGGGAGGCAGCCTTCGCCGGAGAAGAGGACTCCTTCCGCTTCTTCCCCTTCGCCGAGGACGATTCCTTCGACTTCTTCTTCTCCTTCTTCCCCTTGGACTTCTTGGGCACCGCCGCGTCGGGCGCGGCCTTCTTCCGGTGCTCCGCCAGGTCACTGTCGTCGCTGGCCACGGATCCCATGTCGTCGTCGTCCTCGTCGCTCTCGCTCGAGCTCTCCTCGCTCTTGTTGTCCTGGTCGTAGTCCTCGTCCTCCGAGCTCTCGCTGCCGTCCCCCCCGTCGTCCATCTCGTTGTAGGCGGGCGGGCCGGCCGCGGAGGGCCCTTCCCCGCTCACCTCCTCGATGTTCATGAGGCGGATCTTCTTCCCCTTGAGGAAGCTGTACAGGGGCTTGAAGTTGCTCTTGTCGATCCCGGAGAAGATGTACTCCTTCGTCGAGAGGGTGTCGCCGGGGGTGGAGCGGAGCGTGACGCACAGGTCGAAGTTGCGGGTGGTCACTTGGCCGCCGGCGTACCGCTGGAACTCGACGGACTCGATCTCGTCGAAGCGGATGAGGACGGCGGGCTTGTGGATGAAGATGAATTGCTTCTCGAGGGGGTAGAGATGTCCCTCGTTGGCGCTGCGCGTCGACAAAGCATTGCGGGAGCGTAAATGCATAGAAACGGACGGATTCGAGGAATGAAATGGCTTGGAAACGATGCACGCAAACGAGAAGACGAGGTCGCGCGCGGGCGGAAACCCTTCCACTCACCGCAACGCGCACTTGACGCAAGCGTTGTGGTTGGCCGTGGCGAACTTCCCGGGGATGAACACCTTCTTCTTGGTGATGACCTTGAAGGTCTTGGCGACGAGGTTGGAGAACGACCCCGTCATATGCGGCTGCAAGTCGCCCCCGTACTCCTTCTCGAGCGTGGCGTCGTCGAGGTTGATGTCGAGCTCGGAGTGCTCCTTGGTGCACTGCATCACGAGCATGTTGTACCTCTGCGATGCGACGGCGTTCGGGAACGGGGAGTCGAAGCGCGTGGTCAGGCTTTCCTCTCTTTTTTGAACGAACAGACCGTCAACGATTTCCTGGGACGCGTTTCCCTGTCGAATATGTGCCATCTTCTCCTTTTATGTTCGTGGGCATGCCTCAGCGGAGCTGGCAAATTGTCATCGTGCATTTCTTTCCTACCCCCAGGAGATAGAACTCCCTCCATCCCCCTCGGTTGCCCTCCGCGGTGCCCCGATTCCCACTCCCAACGTTTGCCCAGTCGCGGAGGCAATGTCTTCGATCCTCCCCCTTTTGTCGCCGTGGGAATCCCCGAGGAACTGCCTTCGAACAAAATGGGAAGTCCCATGAGGCAAGGCGACGACTCCTTCGCCTCCCGAGCTCCTTGTCCGTGGCCCTCGACGACCTCCCCCCCCCCTTCCGTCCGTCCCTCTCTCTCCTCCCGCCATCTCCCCGCCCCCGACGCAGACGAAACCCGATGGATCCGAAAACTCACCTGCTGCCCCTGCCGAATCGGCTTGTCCAGCGCGATGACGAACGCCATGTGGACGTCGTCCTGCTTCGGCAACAAGAACAATCTGGACACGTCGTCGTATCGGATCTTGTAATCGTACTTCGCCCCTCGCATGCGCAGGAATCCGTCGTACAATTCCACCGAATATCGTCCGCGCGGCGTGAGGAAGGTGCCCTTGGACTCGTCGAACTCGGCGATGACCGCCCCGGACGCCGAGCGGACCGAGGCGGTCTTCAAGATGCGACTTTGCAACGACTCCGCGGACGTCGGGGCCTCCTTGTCCGCCGGATCGGCGTCGGCGTCGGGGGGGACGTAAAACCGGATCGCGACCAACTGATCCGTCCCGGCCTCGACCGTGTCGCTCTCGAGGAATTGCATCTCGATCTCGTTCCGATTGTTCCCCGGCAAGACGCACTGGCTCACCTCGGCCAAATTTAGCGAGAGCATCTCGTCTCCGTCCCGCGGTTCGTACTCCTCGCCCTCCTCGTCGGCGTCTTCGAGGACGCACCGGCGGAAGACGAGGTGGGAGTCGCGGACGTCGGCGTTCCCCCACGACGATCCGCCGGAGCTCATCGCGTGTCGCTTCAAAGCGATCCCGTAGTGCGCCTTGAAGGCGTCGGAGAGGACGTCGTACTCGTTCGCGGGGAAGCCGTCGAACCGCAGCGCGGAGGGAAGCTTGGCCGAGCCGCCTCCCCCCTCGGCCTTGTCCTTCCCCTCCTTCTTGATCAGGAGGCGGAGGTGGCCGGACTTGCCGAAGACCGTCCACATAGCGCCGGCGATGCGATTCGCGGGGACGACCCGGCGGGTCTCGACGTCGTCTACTCCCGCGGCGGACTTCCAGGCCACGGCGGACGGGTCGACTGAGAAGGGCGGAAACCGGAGCGATGCGAGAGTTCGGACGGGCGGGGCGCGCGCGTGAGGGTTCGGACGTCAAAGAAAGCGACGTCGCGGGACGACGCGGCCGAGCGCCGTTTCGGCGTGCGACGAAAGCGTTTCTGCCCTCGGGCGGGGAGCGGTTCGGGCGCAGTGCGACGATGCCCCCCCGGATTCTCGCAACGAGCGTTTCGATTCGGGGGCGTCGCCAGCGCATACGTCGCAATCGTAGGAACTGAATCTCGCAACGGAGCCCGCGTCTCGAGACTTCGTTCCAGAAAAAGCCCAGGGGCGGAGGCCGCAGCGGGCGTGCCGTGCGTGTAGACTGGCTTCCGGTAGGAGCTGGCCGTCCGTCCACACCGCGAGCCGTCGAGCTCGGGTTGGGATTTCAACAACGGCCACGCCGTGGACGACGTGGCCGTCGGCATTTCTACCCACGGGAGGGGAGCGTTCGTTGCAGGCCTCGGATTTGCAGTGCGCTTCGAATTCGGGGGGGCGTCGCCAGCGCACGCATCGCGACGTAGGAACGGCAGTACGACTAGGGGGTTCCCGCTTCGTCGAACCCCATACTAAGACGCTGCCGACCCATCCGGAAGCCGAGGACGCACGCACGCGCTCCGAACCTCGCAACGGAGGGCCGCGTCTCGAGGCTTCGTTCCGAAAAAGGCCAGAGGCGGGGGGCCGCGGCGGGGCGCGCGCCGGCGCGCGCGAACCGGGCCTCCGGCGGGAGCCCGGGCGTTCGTCCGCGCTGGGAGCCTTTTCGGCGCGGGGCGGCGCGCGCGGGGGCGGCGATCGGTTCCGTCTCGAACAAGCGGCGCGACGCGCGGGGACCGGGGGCCGAATTCCGCGACGCCCTGACCCTAACCCTAAGTTTCGTCCCCCCCCGGAGAAAACGCGGCGGGGTCGCGAGAGTCCGGGAGAACGAGGGCCGTCGGTGTTCGATATCCGCCTCTCCTCCGAAAAAAAGCGCATCGCGAGGTCGGGGAGGACGAGGCTGCGGTTCGATCGCTTCGACCGCCTCCCTCGCGACGACGAAGGGGCGCATCCCGTGCCCCCCGCTCAACGGTCGTGCGCGGCTCGTGCGTTCGCACGCTCGCCCTCGAGCAAAGGGCGCAAACGGCGCCCCCCCTGGTCCGCTTGCACTCGAGCAAAGGGCAGCCGCCCCGAGCGGACCGGGGAAGGCGCGGCGACGGCCTCTGCGCTCTCGTCTCCTTTCATAGCACTCATCCCGGGGGCCAGGCACGACCGATGCACCGTTCGCGAGTTCCGAGGACGAGCGCTCGGGCCGCGTCGGCGTGCGTCCGTTCGCTCGAGACTCGCGTGCCCCCGCCCCAGGGCGTCCGGGGGTCGCGGCGGGCGCCTCCGGAAGTTCCGCCGGGCAACCCCCCCTCACTGAAGCGCGCATCGTTCGGCGCGCCGGCGGCCCCGCTCGTCCCGCCGGGCGTCGCCCCCTCCTGCCTCCCCGCCCTGCCGACGCCGGCGACGTGCGGCGGCGAACGAGACCGGCCCGGCGCGGGGCCCCCTTCGTCCCTCCGCGCCTCGCCGCCTTCCGAAATTCGGCCGTCCTCGACGTCGTCGAAAGTCGACGGCGACGTGTCGTCGCCCGACCGCCGGACGGGACCGCCCCGCCCGCGCCGGACGAGGCGCCGAAAACCCTCGCGGCCGCTTTCTCCCCCCGTCTATGCTCTCCAGTCCGTGGCCTCCCTTGGATCTCCGTCCCCGCGCGGCGCGCTCCCCCGCGTCGCCGTCCGCTCCGTCCGTCCGCGTTCTCTTCTGCGACTCACCCGCGAAGGTACCCACGGCGTGGCCGTACAGTCCGATGTGCTTCCACGCCTTGGGCTTGGATCCGCCGCTCGAGGAGGGGGGGACGTCGTCCATGGTCGTTCGTATGATATTGTGCTCGCGCGCGCGGGGAGGAGGGGATGGAGGAGCCTGCCTCGTCGATTCCGGGCTTCGGATGGTTCCCTCTACTCTCTCCTCCTCTTCTTCTACGCGGCGGCGGCGTCCCGGTAGGTCCGGCGGAGAGGGGCTGCGGGGAGGCGGGGAGGCGGGACGACGATGCGAGAGAGAAGATGGGCGTGGGGACGACCTGGAGCAGGAGCAGGGGGGGCGGCCGACTCGACGGGGCCGGGGCGACGACCAATGACGACAACGACGCCGACAGGCAAGAGATGGCATGGCAATGATGGCATGGCCGCGGCCGTGCGCGGCGCGCCGCGCCGAATCTGGCAACTGAAGCGTTCCTCTTGTGTTGGGAATTAGTATACTATTTGGCGGCTTATGATATTGACAGATATTGACCTTTCCGCGACCCGACCCCTTCCCGCCACAAAAAAACGTCCCCAAATCGCAAACCCGCCGCCCCGACCGCCCATGACATCAAACTCGAACCATGCCGTGGCGAACGCCCTCCGCTTCTCCGAGAAGCCCGCCCACGAAAACAACTCTCTCTGGAGACCGTCCCCCATCCATACGACGGCAGCGCCACGCCAGGGAGGGGGGGTCCTCGTTGTCCTCGGACCGTCTTCCTCGTCAGTTGCCGGTTTGGTACGCTCCGGTGTGGAGGATGGAACACGATGCGAGGACCGAACGCCATTGGTAGCGACGACGATCGAGGAGGGCGCTTCGCGCCGACGAGGGAGGAGGAGCCACGCGATCTTGAAGGAGCTTGAAGGAGTGCCCCTTCTGCCCCCAAGCCCACGGGCGAGAAGGCCGACGACTTCTACGAGCCGTACGTGTCCTGGGGGGAGGGACATACTTCTGCCACCGATGCGGGGGCGAGCGGGAGCTGGTACAATGCGACTTCAAACGGGAATTACTTTGAATTACTGTGCATCCGTGACCGTCTGATTGTTCCGTTGTTTTTATCGTTTGTATTAGACCAATGAACGAAACCAAATGAATCGGCAATTTGTTTTTTTTCATTTGGTAGAGCAACGAAAATAAATGAAGTGGGCAGTTGCCCGCCATATCTTTCCAAGGTCGAATTTAACACCCAGCTTTGAATATGAGCACGTTGCAGATTGTTTGATATCAAATCTGGTACAAATCTCAATCTCGAAGCTTGGGCTCATTATTTGACCGGACCAAAATTTCCCTGGGGCAAAATTTCATGATATCATCTATGCAATGGTCTCGCATCACAAATCTACTCCTGACTGATAAGGTCTGGTACTGCCAAGTTGCAANTCGCTCCTCTTCTTCTTCGCGGCGGCGTCCCGGTCCGGCGGAGAGGAGGGGGGGGAGGGGATGCGCGCGGGGAGGCGGGATGACGATGACGATGCGAGAGAGGAGATGGGCGTAGCGACGACCAATGACGACGACGACGACGACGCCGACAGACAAGATGGCAATGTGGCAATGGGCGAGGCCGTGCGCCGGCGCGCCCGCGCCGAGCGTCGCGTGGCAACAATGACACGATCTGGCAATCAACTGAAGGGTTACATTACGATCTGTTACGATACTACTTATGGTAGGAATTAGTATACTATTTGGCGGGGCGATTGCAATGCTCCCATCTCGATTTTCGCTGCGACAATATCTACAATTAACCTTTACGCGACCCCCCCCAGACCCCCAAAAAACGTCCCCAAATCGCCAACCGCCGGCCAACAGCCAACCGCTCGAATCAAACTCCATCCACATGTCCATGGCGAACGCCTCCGCCACCTTCCATACGCCCCGGTACCCGGGCCATCCAGGCGGCGGCGGTGGCGCGTCATGTCGATCGAAGGGGCAGGTGACGCCGACGCGGAGACCGGCGCCGGCGGCGGCCGGGGACAGAGGGAGCAATCGGCCTCCGTCGCCGGCGGGGGCCGCGGTCGAGGCCGAGGCCGAGCCCGGGCATGTTGCTGGGGCCGAGCGGCCTCCATCGCCTCCGCCCCCTCCTATAGAAAAGGAGCTGGCCGACATCGAAGCCGAAGGGGACGGCGACGAAGGGAGCAGCGAAGACGGAGACGATCGACCGCCGGACGACGGCGTCCGACTGCCGGATAGTCCCCCCCTCCCACGTCCTGGCGGACGGGACCTTCGTCCCCCCCCCCGCCCTGACGGCGTCGAGCGGAGCGCGTTCTTTGAGCGGGCCGTGGCCGCGCGGGGCTGATCTTGGGGGATGGCGACACAGTTTTGGAACTGCGCCGAGGTGCGTGTCGTCGGGAAGGGTGGGCCGAGCGCCCTCGCCGAAAGCGCTCCCGCGGAGGACGTCGCGGCGACGGCCGCCCGGGCGGACGCGGCGCCCCTCGCGCCGGCCCCGTCCCCCACCTCGTCCCCCACCCCCTTCGAACCCTGCTCCGACGCCTCCTCCATCTACGACGAGTCCACCGAAGACTGCGCGGGATACTACCTCTGCACGAGCGGCGTCAAGGG
>JALLPA010000910.1:0-12549 GCA_036939895.1 Thalassiosira exigua
TCGGGTCTCGATATCCCGAAATAGGTCATTTCTCGATCTCGGTCTAACAGATGGATGGGATCAAGAGGGATCAAGTCGCAAGGCAATCGACAATCTAGGCAATCACGGATGGGATCTACCGGCGAGCAGCGCGACGGCACGACGTATCATCGATCGCAACCGATTCGACCCCCGCGACCCGCGACCCTTACGCGCCGCCATCGCATCTGCTCCATTCCCTCCCGTATCTCCGATCTCTGCGCGGCACAAACTCCTCATCGCCCTTTGCGACCTCGCATCTCGCATCGACTCACAAAACATCGGGAGAGGGGGTCCGTCGAGACGAAAATCGACGACCTCTCCTTTTTCGCCCGGCATCGCCGGACCTCTCGCACCCGGCGAGACGCCGCCCCTGCTCTAAACTCCCCATCGGCGCGCTGCTCGCCATGAAGTTCCGCCGTCCCTCCCTCGCCGCCGCCTTCGCCGCGTCGTCGGCGCCGCTCCTCCTCGGAGGCGCTCCCGCCGCGACGACGGCGACGACGAACGAGTGTCCCCTCCCCGGATCCCCTCCCGCCTCCGTCGCCGCTCTCGCCTCCGCTTCCTCGGACGGATCTCCCGTCGAGGTCGTGGACTTGTCCACACATCCCCCGGCGGGATACGACGGCTCCCCCCGCGACTTTCTGTGCATCCTCTCCCTCCTGGTCCCACCCTCCGAAGGAGGGGCAGGAGGAGGAGGAGGAGGAGGAGGAGGGAAAGCCCTCCGCAAGCCCGTCGCGCGCATCTACGCCGGACGCCCGCAGTGGGAGGTCCGAGCGGGTCCCTTCGCCGAAGTCGTCGCGGCTCCTATCTGCGACGCGACGAAGTGCTCGTTCGCATTGCCTCCCCCGAGCGCGATGGCGCCGGACGTCGCGGGGACGGAGTACGTCCTGACCTCGTACGAATACGGGGGCGACGCCCGGTGAGAGACGCCGACGATGTGCGATTGCGTCGTGTTTCTTTCTTAGTCCATCTCGTCGCCGCCGGCCGCTGACAATCGACCGCCCTTCGCCTTTCTCCCTTCGCACGCATCCGCTCTCGTTCGTACGTCGTTCGTTCGTCGTTCTCACAGGGTGGAGGCCGCCCGATTCTTGGAGCAGGCCACCTTCGGATCCGACCTCGACGGGATCGACGCGCTGGTGAGTGTGACGCCGCCGCGATCGTTCGTGCGTCCCGATGTCGGCATTATTTATTTTGGGGGGGAGGGGGGGGAGAGAGTTTGCAAGCCACCCCCGAGGGCGTAGAGGGCCCTGCTGGCGCCGGGAACGTCGTCGAGGCATGCGCATCGAGCGGCGAGCATGACGCGATATAGGGTTCGAGGCACCCGAGACTTTCGAGCGAGGCGGCTTCCACGGAGGACGCGCGAGCGTCGAGAGCGGGGCCTCCCGTCTTCGGCAACTTCGATGCGCCGAGCCCCTCGAACAACTTCGGAATCTGAGATCAAACGCGGTCGTCGAGAGGTCGCCGGCCAATGTTCGTGTGTCGTCGGGGGACGTCGATAGGGGCATATCTCGCGGCGACGTCTCCGGGTCCAGGGCTGCATTTCAAGCACGCCTCCGGAGGTTCGACGACTGCCGTGCGCCCTCCGGAAGGCTCGGCGCTCGCGTCCTTCCCACTGTGCGTCAAGACGGCGTCGACCAAAAAGGCACAATTCGAGCCTCGTGACATGGCGACCGCCCCGCCGCGTTCTACGTTGCAAGCTTCCGACTCAGATCGAGATATGCAACCGAGAATCTCAAGGCGTATCCAGCATCTCGTGCGCTTCTCGACGGTTATCGCTCGAGCCCATCGAGAGCGCGCGTCGAATCGCAGGGCACATGCTATGCCGATCGAGAGCTGATACGGCCCAAACTTACGAACGATCCAAAGAACCCCCCCCCTCCCCCCCCCCCACTCTCCGCACCTCGTACACATGCCGCCACATTCGTTGATCTGACCCCCGTGACCCGCATCTCTATCATCTCCATCGCATCATACAGGCGTCCACCGCGACCGCCAACGCGACCGATCCCTCTCCCGACTTCGCCTCCTGGATCTCCTCCCAACAGGACCCCGCCCTCGCCACGCTCCACCGCTCCTTCTTTCGCCGCCACGCCAACCCTCGATGGGAGTATCCCTTCGCGGGAGCCGCCCAAGCGAAGACCACGCCGTGCGACGTCGCGAGTCGATGGAGGAAATTCGCGCTGACGGAGCGCGACGGGATCGTGAGCTTGCAGACGCATCAGGACAAGTACTTGCACGTCGACTACGACGCGGCGTCCGGGAGGTGAGCGAGCGTCGTCGTTTTTTCGTTGCCGTCGTCGTTCGTCGTCGTCGTCGTATGTCGCCCCCGAGAGAGCTCGACGGCGAGCCTCTCGGACTTCGATCGCCGTTGTATGGCCCCGCGCGATAAGCTCTCGGTCGAATGCGGAGCGCGAGCGCTTGGGGCGGGTGCGAGCTCTCGACTCGTTCGTGCCGACGCCCGCTGCACGAGCTCCAAGATGAATGGAGAGAACGAGAGGGGTTGAAGCATATTATGCTGGCTCTTGGCTTCTTCGTGCCGGCACCCTGCTGCAACGGGGATCGACGAAGCTGTTCCGAGCCTCGGTTCGATTGCCCGCGGCCGGTGGTCGGTTTGCCATATGTCGTTTGTCATTGGCGTCGTTGCTCGCCGGAATAAGAGCAACGCCGAACGCGGACCTCTCACAAAACCAACGACTGCGTCGCTATTCCTTCCTCCCTCGCAGGTACATTTGGTACGTCGACGGCATGGCCCGGACCTCCACCGCCTCCCTCGGCAAACTCCGCGACGTCGACGGCACGGTCCTGGGAGACCTTGAGGCGGGGAAAGCGTACGCCATCGACTCCGGGAACGGGAAGTACGCGAACGACAACTCCAAGTACTCTTCCGTCGGGGGGGCCGTGCGCATCGAGGGGGGGTACGTCGAGAACCCTCCCGTCGATCCCCGGGGCATCGAGGGAACGTCTCGCATGCCGTACGACGTCGTGGACTTGCCCCCGATCAACAACGGTGAGGATTGATGCGATTCGAGAAGTCGACGCGCCGCATTTTTGCAACGAAGCGCCGTACGTGCGTTTCTCAACTCTCGCTCGTTCTGCCATAACAGGAGACGGGGCCATGGTGGGGATCGACGACGCGTTGGAGTGGCGGGGATCGCCGTGGAAGGAGACGGGGGACGAATATTGGCTGAACGCGACGATCGATCGGGGGCAGTGCGCGGGGCTGCCGGATCCGCAGCGGCCTCAGGTGAGAACGAGAGAGGGCGCAGCGCGCGCGATGCCGGGGCGCGGCGATCCGACGAAGGCCATCGGACGCAACGTCGTCGCGCGTTTTCGGTTCTTGCCCGTCTTCGTCGCATACGTCGCTCATCGCCTCTCCCTTGTCCGTTTGCCCCCGGACGATCTCTCGCCGTCCGCAGCCGACCCAATTCGACGCCGGCCGCTTCGGCCTCCTGGGCTACCAGCACGTCGAGTCGGCCCTGCCCACCGTCATGGGACGGGCCGTCGACGCGAGCACCGGACAAGTCGTCTACCTGGCCTTCGATCCGATCTTGGAATTGCGCGAGAACACGGTGGAAAATCCCATCCCCAACGGCGGCGGATCGAACAACTTGGCGACCGAGGACTGGTACGACGGGTTGGGGTGGTGGGGTCCCAGGGGGAAGTGGGACACCTTCGTCAACGACGGGGCGGTGTGAGTGCGCGCCATATCGTTGTCGAATTGCGACTCTCGTAGCGGGGCGCCATCTCACTCCGTACGAATCGCCGCGACTGCCGTCCACGCCTTACGATATATGACTCGCTTTGCGCAGGCACTGCGCCAACGTTCGTCGTACCTTCCTGAACGAAGACGGATGTGAGTATACCGATCCAAAGTTCAGCTACCCACGCCCTGGTCCTCCCACATTCGACCTCTCACCTCGCGCCTCTTCGACGCCGCCCTCCAGGCAAGCTGAGCTTCGCGCCCACGGCGTGCACCCAGCCCGACGGCAAGTACGCCAAGCCCGTCTTCCACAACGGCAAGGCCGTCGTCGTCTGCGGCTCCCCCGGCGAGACGTCCAACGACTTCAGCCTCGGCGTCGTGGACGGCTTCACGATCAAGTCGTGGCAGGAGCGCTCGGCCCGAAGGGAGATCTACAAGGAAGGACCGTTGACGGAGCAGAAGTACAACGTCTGGTCCCACGTCTCGTTGCGCGCCCCGGATCAGCTGAGGCAACGGGTGGCGTGGGCGCTGTATCAGATCTTGCCGATCACTGCGCAAGCAGGATTCGCCCCGCGGTCGGAGCAGTGGCTGTCGTACTACGACGTCTTCGTCCGGCAGTGAGTGCATTCCCTTGACGCGTTGGTATAGTTTGCCCCGGCGAGGAAGCCGCAAGTCAGCGACTCAACCCTCGTATTTCGTCTTCGCGATAGTGCCTTCGGGAGCTACCGTGACATCCTCAAGGAGATTTCTCACACCAGCCTGATGGTAAGGAAGCCCTCGTTTGGTCATCGTCTAAAATCATGCTCTTATTTGCGCTTCTCGCCTTGACGGCCACTCATCGATCCCCTATAATGAAACGAACTAGGCCAATTACCTATCGTTCCTCGACAACGCCTCGCTTCAGCATTCCATCGACATTGGCAAAATGGCGTACCCCGACGAGAACTATGCTCGCGAGTGAGTCTTTCGTGTACATTGCCCTTCACATAATGTCGAACGTTGATAAGGATTGCTGATGCACCACTACGTCTTTCGTCGCCGACCTTCACAGGATAATGCAGCTGTTCAGCATAGGGTGAGGCATACGAGGCATGCATTTTCATTGTTGGCATCCAATGTTCGCGACCGTCCTCACTTCCACAAAACTGAACCCCGCCGCTCCAGTCTCTTCCAACTGAATCCCGACGGAACCCGCAAGACCGATGCTTCAGGTAACCTCCTGTACACTTACGACTCCGACGACATCATCTCGTACGCTCGAGCGTGGACGGGCTTCAAGATTCAGCCTTATTTTCGCGGCAACCAAGAGGCCGAAGGCTGGAGCAAAGACCCGGACAAGCTGAAGGACACCATCGATCCCATGACCATCGATCCGGAGAAGCGCGACTTGTTCCCGAAGACGGATCTGAAGGGGGGCTACGTGGGCGACGGTTTCCCCTTGTGCGCCGACCTACCCTCCAAGATGCATCTTCGCAAGGTAAGCGAGAAATACCCTTGAAGTGCCTGTCATCTTTGCGACCAATCGATGTTCTAAACCTCTGCCTCGTGGGAACGCGACCGATCGAAGGGCGCCACCTACTTGGTCCTCGGCAACAAGAATTCTCCCGATCAGCAGTGGGAGGAGCCGAGCTGGGAAGACGACGCGAGCGTGTCCAGGCTTCAACTCGACTCGAGCAGCTCCCCGCTTTACCAACTTCTCTGTTCTCCCGGGCCCGACGGACAATGCACCTACCCCGGCAAGGTGGTCCTCGAAGAAAATCTCGCGTACGACTCACCCGCTCTTTGGGCGTTGGCGGAGCACTCCGATGGGATCAACGAAGTCCGCACTGTCGTGGTAACTGGAGGCCAGGCGCCTGTCTTCTATGAGTACATAAGCCCTCCTTGCGTGCACCGAACCTTCTTTGACGGAGGCAAGAAGGCCATCGCGGGCAGCATTTTCGGAGGAGCCGTGAGCGACAGCCTGTGCGCCGACCCCGGCGTCATCCATGCTGCAGGCACTTGCTGCTCCTCGGGCAGCACTGCCGGGAACCACTTCTGCAACTATGCGGGAGAGAGGATGACTTACGCGTCGGCCGTCGAGACGTGCATGGCAAACGGCCAGACTTTGTGCGACCCGCACTCGTGGGCCGATGGAAACCCGGACGCGTGCGCAGACGCTCGGACCTACTCATGGTCGTCGTTGGGGTGCCAAGTGCGAGCGAAGATATCCTTCGATGCACATGAGGTGGCACGCGTGGACTTTCCGGAAGCCGACTCGACGGGACAGACGACGGCGATGAATTTTGTGCGCGACGACTCGCTCAACTTCTTCCGCGTGTCCTGGACAAATGAAGGCTCCCTCCCGGACGATGTTTCTGAGTGCGATGCTCTTGCTTCGTGCTACAGCGTGGCCGATGGTTGCGTCTGTGACACCATGGCCACAGAATCCGTAGGCTTTGCAACTTCAGCTGACATTGGATCCAAGGAGACTATCATCGAAACTCTTCGAATGGGAGGAGCTGACCCAGAGTTGTTTGATGGAAGTTACACCTCTGTTGGTGAATGCGTGCCTGGAGTTCAAGTCTTCTCGAAGACGGCATCGAGCTGTGGCGATGCGTTCGATGTTGATACCATATTTGAGATCGTAGACGCCTACGGCGTCACTAGATGGCTGAAGAACGCAATTTCTACCGTCACTGTCTCCGCCACCTCCGCATCGTTCCGGAATCCAGTGGGCTTTAATGATTTGCTCAACCCCACTTTGCGAGACATGCACCAAGAAACTGATGCTGTAATCGATTCATACTTCTACCATCCGAGTCACGCGCCTTTCATGGCGCTGAGATTCATCCAGCGATTTGGAGTCTCCAACCCGTCTCCTGCTTATGTGGAGCGCGTCGCTAATGCATTCACCACCGGGCGCTACGGTACATTATTTGGATCGGGCCAGTACGGCGACCTCGGATCCATGGTTGCTGCTGTCTTGTTGGACGACGAGTCGAGAAAGGTGGTTCTGGAGGCAGACCAGACGCATGGACACCTGCGTGAACCTCTTCTCAAGATCTTTGGACTCCTCAAAGGCATGTCTGCTGGGTTATGGGCACCTCTATCTGTCCCATTCTTGGACCGTGACATCACTAAAAGAATAGGCCAGGGTCCCTACCGCAGCCGATCCGTATTCTCATTCTTCAAGCCAGAGTATGTACCTCCAGGCGCAATTGAAAGTGTTGGACTAGTGGCCCCCGAGGCACAAGTCTTGAAGAGCGACTTCGTGACCGATCTTTTGGATGGCATGTGGAGCACCACGAAATTTGGATTGTCGTGGTGCCACAATGGCTTCGTAGCTGGCACGGGTTGGGGGACCCCTTGTGGGAGGACGGAAGGGGTATCCATGGCTGATGCTTCAGCAACTTTGATGTACGAGCCTGGGTCTGCCGCGAGCCTGGACGAAGTTCTTGATGAGCTCTGTGAGTAAAGCCCTGTATTTGACCGAATGAAATAGTGTACATGCCATACTTACGCCCAAGCCCTTTTTCATCCATTTCACAGCACTGGTGTTGACTGCTGGGCGTCTTGGCGGGGCCAATCGCTTGGTAGTTCGCAATGCTATGGAGAGGTAGGCATGGGTGATGATTGTGATATTTTTATCTCGCAGTCCATTACGATATTCTAGTTATACTCACCGGTTCTATTTTTGTCACCAGCACCTTCAACTCTGGCAATCGCGCCAAGGCTGTCCGAATTGGTGCCCAGCTCATTTCGTCAGGCCCTGAATTCCATTCGACCAACATAGCACGCAAAACAGGGGAGCCCATTCCTATCTCAGGTTACACGACTAAACCTGCGCAGCCATACAAGGTAAGAAACCTCGTCGGTTGCAGAAGTGCAAGGCATTGCAGCGTCGCAACAAATCAGCTAATAAATTTTTATTCTCCCTTGTTTAGGCCCTCATCTACTACTACATGCAGGGCGGAGTCGATAGTTTCAACATCTTAGTACCTAGGGACAACTGCAGAGATGGAAGAAATGTGTACCAGGAATATAAGGACGCGCGGGGATCCGTAGCATTGGCTAGCAGCGACCTTCTGAACATTGATGCAGGATCCAATCAAGTGTGCAACACGTTCGCCATCAACAAAGAGTTCAGTACATCGCTCTATGACTTGTACAATGCAGGAGACGCTCTCTTCATTGCCAATGCTGGAGTGTTGAACAAACCCCTCACCCGGCATGACGACTACATGAAAGAGGCCAACGTTCAGCTGTTTGCTCACAATTATATGCAGGTGAGGCAATGATGACACTTTATTGACTATGTCATTGGCTACTGTTCAAGACTCATGCTTCTCTCATTGAACTTTCTAAGGGCGAGAACATGAAATGCGACATCAACGATAAGGCTCCTGGAAGCGGCCCAGGGGGTCGCCTCCTTGACATGTTGAAACGGCAGGGATACCAAACATCTGCAAACATGGTCGATGCAGGGAGTTTTTTCTTGAAGGGTCTTGCTTATGACAACAACCCTGTATGGTCGGTACCACTCAGGGACCCAGTGACAATCGATAAGTACTCCAGCGTTGGGTCGAATATGCTTGATCTTGTCCGAAGTCTCAATGGCCTTGGCGACGACGATGATGGCCTCTTTGGGGCAACATGGTCAGAAACAACTTCAAAAGCACTCTTTGAGTATGCGCAATCACTCGAGTTGAGTGAATTGTTCGACGATCCAGCCTACGCCATCAGTGGCTGGAGAGCTTCCTCTGGGACTTTGGGTCATCGATTCAAAGCATGTAAGTGAAATTATTTTTGTACATTGAAGTTGGAAGTGGCGCTTTTAACGATGCAACTCTTATCTCCTTTCAGTGGCGCAATACATTAAGATGAGAGATGTTAGGAAAGTGAATAGAGAGGTCTTTGTGATCCTACAGGGTAAGGAATGACGACACCTACAACGCTCTTTTATCTTCGTAACTCACACCCAATATGATTTCAATTCAGAGGGACTCGATACGCATTCGGAGACTTTGGCGGAGACAAACGAGAAGTTCAAAACATCTAACGATGCACTGGTCAAATTTGTGCAAGAGATGAAGAACCAGGGCATCTGGAACGATGTTGTCATTGTAATGGGAAGTGATTTCGGTCGGTCTGTCAGCTCAAATTCCAATGGTGGGACGGACCACGCGTGAGTTCACATTTTCTTGTGCTTCCCCTTCTTTGTCGGCATCAATCTAGCATGCGTTTATTAATTATTCGTGCTGGCATTATGCGCGCTGCAGATGGGGCGGAAATTACTGGATGGCCTCTGGTTCTCTCAAAGGGAAGCAAATACTTGGGCAATATCCTGAATTCCTGTCGAGCCAGAGTTCCCAGTGGATGTCAAGAGGAAGAATCATTCCAACGACGCCGTGGGAGTATATCTGGCATGGAGTGGCCCAGTGGATGGGGGTCTTGGACGACGATGATCTATCACAAGTCCTGCCCAACATGGAGAACTTCCGGAAGGTAAGTTTCAGTTGATTTTATCACCTCAAGGTATCATCTGCAAATGGAATACTATTAACTAATATGAAACTCCGCTGTTTAGTGTGATATGTTCACAGATCAGATGTTGTTCACCAATGGTCAGGTGCCAGCCTACGACTGCACGAACGCGGACTTGGATGGCGATGGTGTTCTCGACGAGTTTGATTTGTGCCCCGACACGCCATCTATCTTTGTGGAGCACGGACTCGTGGACGATGATGGGTGCTCTCCCGACACGTTCCCACCCAGCACCAGCCTGGCTCCATCAGCTCCCCCAACACCAAAAGTAAGAGAGCCCGTGTTACAAAAATGTATGACAATATTTTCTCACTCTAACCTATTTGATAAATTACTACAACATTATATCCAGCCAACATCTACGCCAACTGCTAAGCCAACCCCCTCCCCCACCTCTTCGCCCACCACACCCTTCCCGACGGCACCGCCCACCATACCACCCCCGACGGCATCCCCTACACCAGCCCCAACATCTCAGGTGAGAGAACAAGGGGGAAAGCTGTAGTATTACTTGTTGTACACTCACTTCCTTTTCTCATCCCTCCTCTCTCAATAGCCCACACCGTGGGTGCCAGGTACTCCCGTTGCCAATGTCCTCGGTAAAACAAGCACTGTGACAGAATTCGGATGTGTCACTTCCACCAGCACCTATTCTCACGATGCGCGCGCCGTCGATGAGAACACGGATACATTCCAATGCGATAGGACAAACTTCATGGACCAATCACCCGGAATCATTGTGTCGCCGTACCATCACCAACTGTCTGTTGTGCACAAGCTGCGAGTTTACAGTCACAAGAATTACCCCATAATGGATCCTGTGACGTACAACCTCGAGGGACGTGCAGACTCGAACTCTCCATGGGTGCAAGTTGCCCAAGGCGATTTTCCCTGGATCTCTCAGAGCACCCCAGGCCGCAATGGCTCTGGCAACAAGATCAATTCTTCCTACGACAGTGGTGACACAGCGAGGACGTTTACGGAAGCGACTCTCCCTGACAATAACGATGCCTTCCTTGAGTACAGGGCGACCTTTGAGACACGTGATTCAAGCTCTACAACTCTCAAGTTCGCTGAGGTTGAGTTCCCGGGCCTCATCGTCGCCTCGAGCACGTCCTACGAAGCGGAAGATGCGACTTTCAGCGGCGGTTATGTTGGGACTAACAATGGTGTTCAGTTTGTACGAATGGATGGCTTAGGGTCATACGTTGAGTTCTCTGCTGTGGATGGCGGTTCGGGAGGATCTTGCGCGTTGTCATTCAGTTACGCCAATGGTAAAGGGAGTGCCAAGCCATGTGATGTTACTTTGAATGGAGCGTTGGTTGGAAGTGTGTTATTTTCACGTGGAGTGAGTTGGGCGCAGTTCAAGAACGAAGCGGTCGAAGCTTCGTGTGAACCTGGTCCTAATAATGTTGTGAGGATCACTGCGATGTCTGGAGGTCCTGCTGTGGATGACCTTAAGGTCTTCAGCTCCACGACACAGCCTCCTCAGCCGGCCCCTCAGGTAAGAAGCATTGCTCTTTTCTTCATTTATTCCTATGATTGTGTTTCTTGAATCCACCCGACCCCAACCAACCAATTCATGTCGGACAACCTGTTGAAACCCATCCACTAGCCTCAGACACCGGAAACACCGGAGCCGACTTTTGCCCTCACTTCAGGCACAACTCCAGTACCGACGCCCAAGCCTTCGCCCAGCCCCATGGATGGTCCTTCAACTAGTCCAACTCAGGCGCCGACGCCTGAGCCTTCCCCCAGGCCCACGGATGGGCCCTCAACTAGTCCAACTCCGGCGCCAACGCCCGAGCCTTCGCCCAGGCCCACGGATGCGCCAACCCTCAAGGCAACTCCTGATCCAACGAACCAGCCGACGGCGCCTGCGGTAAGTTCCATGCAGAAATCTGTTTTATTGCCCCCTTAGCCGTTGTCCAACCCTTGCTTGCGGTTATTGCTTGAAGCCCATCTCATCCGCACCTCAGGGAACTCTTGTCGGAAATGTCCTTGGTAAAACAAGCACTGTGACAGAATTCGGATGTGTCACTTCCACCAGCACCTATTCTCACGATGCGCGCGCCGTCGATGAGAACACGGATACATTCCAATGCGATAGGACAAACTTCATGGACCAATCACCCGGAATCATTGTGTCGCCGTACCATCACCAACTGTCTGTTGTGCACAAGCTGCGAGTTTACAGTCACAAGAATTACCCCATAATGGATCCTGTGACGTACAACCTCGAGGGACGTGCAGACTCGAACTCTCCATGGGTGCAAGTTGCCCAAGGCGATTTTCCCTGGATCTCTCAGAGCACCCCAGGCCGCAATGGCTCTGGCAACAAGATCAATTCTTCCTACGACAGTGGTGACACAGCGAGGACGTTTACGGAAGCGACTCTCCCTGACAATAACGATGCCTTCCTTGAGTACAGGGCGACCTTTGAGACACGTGATTCAAGCTCTACAACTCTCAAGTTCGCTGAGGTTGAGTTCCCGGGCCTCATCGTCGCCTCGAGCACGTCCTACGAAGCGGAAGATGCGACTTTCAGCGGCGGTTATGTTGGGACTAACAATGGTGTTCAGTTCGTAAAGATGGATGGTACCGGGTCATACATTGAGTTCTCTGCTGTGGATGGCGGTTCGGGAGGATCTTGCGAGTTATCATTCCACTACGCCAATGGTAAAGGGGGTGCCAAGCCATGTGCTGTTGCCTTGAATGGAGAGCTAGTTGGAAGTGTGTTATTTTCACGTGGAGTGAGTTGGGTGCAGTTCAAGAACGAAGCGGTCGAAGCTATGTGTGCTCCTGGTCCTAACAATGTGGTAAGGATCACTGCGATGTCTGGAGGTGTAAGTGTGGATGACCTTGAGGTCTTTATTTCTGCCTAAGGGACACAGTGCAATGTCTATCCCGATTGCGCTCGACACAGATTGTTGGGATGCTATTATCTGCTATCTAGGTTGAAAGGATTGAGAGAAGGACCTACTGTGGGACATGTACTTAAAGTACCCATTACATCCCAACTATGGTTGCTAACTAAAACCCTCGGACAGTTAAGTTGGCCGCTAGGAATGGCCTGATTTGCAGGGTGCGATTTCTCCTAGAAAGTGCTAGAGATATTTAAATTGTACAGGGGTACACTTTTTATATCCATGTTTCAAATAGGAATAGTTTATACCTTACTCTAGATAGCCGATGGCACATAGTGTTGTAGGTGTTCCCGTAGGTACCCCATAGATAGACCCCTAAGTACCCGTAAGACTTAGTAACATGCAAGTTTTTTTCCCGCGATTCCGGCTCGCAGCAAGTCA
>JALLPA010000911.1:0-12548 GCA_036939895.1 Thalassiosira exigua
CGAGGAGGAAGGGCTCGATCTCCGCGAGGGTCGAGGAGAAGTTGTCCTTGGTGAGACCGGCGATGGACTTGCGGACGGGACCGACCTTTGGCGTACCACGATGGAGGCGCTGGAATGGTGTGGGCACATCATGTCAGCCAAAATAACTAGGTGATATTAGTATACCCACTTAAAATAACGAGTTGCCCTCTAAATTTGTACCTACTACTTACCGTACTCAGATCTGGTCCGTCCGACGCCCCCCGAAAACCGGACCAACGGCGGCCCTCTGTCCGAGAGTGCGCCCGGCCACCATCCATCAATCGATCCATCAAAATCCTCATCACCATCACCCAGCCTGACCCAGCCACCTGCTATCACTATCACCATCACCATCACCATTCACCATCGCCATTCACCATCGCCATAGCCCCGATCTCCCCTCTCCCCCCGCTCCTCTCTGCTCTCCGATTTCCACCCGGCAAGCCTTCAGCAGTCGCGGGGCTGAGCTCGACTGAGACTCAATTGCAAAAAAACACAATGTCGACGCGATTCTCGGCCATCACCTCCATATCTTTGTTTTCGGTGTTTACTCTGGCAGCGAAATCAGGTTTGAACGGCTTCCCTTGCGCATTTGTTACGCACAGGGTCAGTAAGAGAAACCATCGCACTTTCACCGGAGACGAGGAGCAACATGAACCGCCATTGCGTACACTCATTTCACGACCTCTGAGCCGTCCTCAAACGCACACTCGACTTGCGTCTTCCACCACCAGAGGTAGCAATGCTCCAAATGCTCAACACAGAAGTTATAATGTATTATACCAAAAGGTCCTCCGGGCACCAAAGTCATCATCACATGCCTTCCTACTGGATCTAGTGACGTATCTACAGGGCGTTTATAAATTGCCAGATGACCTGCCCATGCCCTATGAAATCACCATTCCAGATGGTCATGAAGATATTCCATCGGGAGATAGGGCAGTGTTGATAATTGACTCACCTTTAAGCAGCCAACCACACGAGGCTTGTTTGGAGGTCGAAGTGATTGGCATTTATCCTGACAATTCCGATGTGCAAGTGGGTCCAACGATGGCTATGGTCGCTTTGAAAAGGCTCAAGGATCAAAACAATGGTGGCGGCGCAGGCAGTGGTGTCACGCAGGCACTTTTTGCTGCTTCGGAAAAGCGCATAATGCAAACGTTAGACCGTGGACTGCAAGATTTGGAGGAAGGGCGCGTTTCTGTTCCTCAATCATTTATCACAGAAGATAGCAAGTCAGAGAAATTCAGTGACGAAACTGATGGGGTAGATGCGGTGCTCAAGAGAATTGGATACAAAAATGCGATCGAAGCAGCGACCAGCACGACCAAAGGGAATGAAAATCCACAAAAAATGGACACTAAGCGGCCCATATCTATCGAGAGAGATGGATTGGGCAATGTTATCATTGATTCAGTAGCATCTCCTGTGACACTGTCGAAAAATGAAAAGCTGAAGGGCACCGAAGAATCTCCATCTCAAACGACCGACCATCGGTCTCCAAAAATAATGCAACCAAAAAGACCTTCCGAAAAGCAGCTGCAGAGGCAGCAAATGGAAGGTAACGAAGACTACGCAATCAAAATGGCTCGACAGCAAGCAGAGGCGCTGATGACTACTGTGAGTGCAGGAAACTCGACATCCTCGATCAAGGGGACCGTTGCCATATCAGGAGGAGAAAGTGAGTTTGCTATTATGGCTGCAAAGAAAGCAGCAATGCGATTGGCAACCAAAGTTCAAACAAAGAATGTGATAGAGAACAAGGAATCAATAAAGGGGCAGGAAAAACAAAACGAGGATATACCCACAATTCCAACAAAAGTTACGAAAGGAAAGGTACAAGATTTATCAAGCGACGAAATGTTCATGAAGTTGAGTGAAATATCAACGAAGGCAAAGAAAAAGTCATGGAAGAGCACGATTTCCAGGATGAAGAAGGAAATCGCGAATGATCGCAGCTCAAAGAGTATTGGCAGTACTGGCCACTCCAGCTCCAACGATAATAAAAGAGCTGATATCAGGAACATATTGGACACAGGAACAGGTGCAGATCACAGGGTGAAATCTGATGATGAAATCCGAAATGATGTCATGAAAATAGCCAAGGAAAATGAGCAAATCCAGAAAGAATTTAGAGCTGCGACTGACATGATGCCACTGGAAATGGAAGGAGAAGAAGGTCTGTCCCCAGAGGAGCTTTTGGAGCAGATTCTCAAATTTGGAGATGAGAAAGAAAAGGAAGAGAAACCAGGTCATGGTTTCGTTGAGGGAGCGTTCAAAATGGCCAAGGACTTGACAAACAAAAACAGTGAACTGGATTCTATGAAGGAGTTGGGTGTCAAAGAGGGCGATTCCGTAGCTGTGGATCAAATAAAAAGGAAGGCGGAAGAAGATCAGCTGAAGCGGATTTTTGCTGCTGGGCAGTCTCTTGCAGAAAACAAAATGTCCAAGCCTACATCCAGATATTCCAACCTGTCAAAGCAATCGATTTCCGATGAAGATATCGAAGCGCTGATTGATAGCGATGAGACTGTCCCACGCAATGCTCGAGCTCTCGATGACGAATTAGCCGAGCTGGAAGTCCGAATGAGTCGCTCACAAGGGGAAGAATCAGAAGGAGCCCCCAAGAATGCTCTCTTTGACGTGTTCTCAGGACCAGAAGTTTACAATCCAAATGTCGACCCCGCTACTGCAGTAAACTGGCCTGGGGCGAAGGAAGGTACAAGGACTGATGTCAAGCTTGCATCTGACTTGGCTATTGCTCTAAAACAAGCTAAATTTGCATCTGCTGTGCTATCAGAAATGAGGGAGGAAGTTAGTAAAGATATGAAAGTCAGATATTTTGTCGGTACAAAAGAGATATCGGAAGAGAGAGTGATACTTCTCAAAAAGTGTGTTAGTGAGGCTGCAAAAGCAGGAATAATCGAGGATCCAGAAATCGTTAGTGTTGAGCGATCCAGGCTTCAGATGTTGGTCGACGAGTTAATTTCTCAGCCTGAAGAAAGGCTCGAGGAGATTGCGATGAACTACAAGGATCTTTTGCTGAGTGACAATCTGATAGGCCTCATAAGAGAAAGACTGCATGCTATGGCGCACCGTGATGTAGATGCCCAGAGGAATGGCAGGGAGGACTTGTTCAAAGAAGAGCATGCCCGTGAGCGATCAATCATGATCAATCTTGCACAGATCGCGCAGGCATTGGTAAAGGAGGCCCAGGCTCTAGGTGCTGAGCTCGAGGTCTCCATGTTGGAAATCATCCGATCTATTTGTGAGGTTGCGATGGATCCATCGCACAAGTCTGAGGAGGATACCGCAATTGCGCTGACTGATGCAGTGAGAGATATGAGGCCGCTCTTAGATGATGCTTTTGTTGCTTATCTCAAGGTGAGAGTACACTTGTATATCGACCTTTTGACAAAGCGTTTGATTCTGACGACTTTCTTGTTGTACCACACATCAAAAGTATGCTGTGGCAGAAGAGGAAGGAAAACTGGCGCGAATGGGCGTTTTGGATGACCCAGAGCACAACAGGTGGCTGTTTGTTCTTAAGATTGTCCAAGAAGGGGTCTACACAGAGTTATCACAAGGTGTGAAACGATACGTTGACCACATCTTCTATGTGCTTCGAATGAAATCCAAGTCAGAGAGAAAAGAACTGCTGAAGCGGCTCATTGATGCAATGCCCACAATGGATGTTCGTCCATTTGTGAAAGTAGTTGTAAGTGAAGGATGACAGTGTGTATTTCGTACTCTCCACACCTTGCTTATAGTCTTCCTCCTTTTTCCCCATAGGATAACATTGTGTCAAGTCTCGGGACGACAGTGAAGGGAGACTTTGCTGACGGTGTCGTTTTGGGCGAAATGACCAATCAACTTTTGCAGCTCCAGCGGGATGTGAATGAGCTGCTGCCTCCTGAGCGAATCGATGAATTGAGCAAAGACGCCGATGCCTGGGCTGCGACGCAACGGGAAAGATTGCTGGAGCGGAGAAATCTGACGAGACAACGGCTAGAGGCTGCAAGGAAAACAGGTGGTATTGATCCGGACGAAGTAATCAAGAAGCCTGGTGTCGAAGCAGAACGGTTTGACTGAAATGGCGACTTAGAAGGAAGATGTTACCAGTAATACTTTGCACGAATGTAGAAACGATTTGAGAATTAGGTAGGTGACCAGTATTTCCTGCCTAGCTGATAGAAGGTTTCTTTTTTGGTGGCCCCCACGCATGCGTCTTTCAATTGAAGATCCTTGTATCCCAGGAAATACGTGACGTATTACCTACTCCTATGCCCACTGCTCCTTTTTCATGTCACTGCCCTCGTCGAAAATTATCGCATGTGAACATCTCCCGTGATGGGCATTGAAAGCCTATGCCATAGGCAATGATACCCAGGGATTGACAAGGTCGGTTCCAGCATGCGTCAGTCAATTGTCTCTGATAAGTCAAATCCCCCCTCTCATAGCACCTCAACCCGACGAAAGAACCAATTTCTCCTTCGGCGTAGGCGCGGGTTCGCTGGTAAAGTACGGGTGACTCAAGCACTGAGACGCCGTGAAACGCTTGTTGGGGTCCAGCACCAGCATGGAGCGTAAAAGGGAGATGCAATCCTGTGGCGCCGCGACGAAGATCTCGTCGAACTGGTGGAGCGGGGGCGAGTTGTCCCACTCCAACCCCCGCGTGCACAGGGGGAGGGTGCTGTGGTCCGGCCAGTTGGTCTCCGTGGGAGTCCCAAATACCTGGAAGATCGTGTCCAATTGGCTGATGTCCGTCTGGTTCCCCTGCAGGAAGGGCCTCCTCAGGAGAAGCTCGGCGAAGATGCACCCCACGCTCCAGATGTCCGCGGCCGAGGAATACTCCGACGCCCCGAGGAGCAATTCCGGAGGCTTGTACCACAGCGTGATGGCCTGCGGGGACAGGCGGGTCTTGGGCGTGCCGTACATCCTCGCCAAACCGAAATCGGCCAATTTCATCGTCCCGTCGGACAAGAAGAGGCAGTTGTCCGGCTTCAAATCCCTGCAGTTTGAGCCGGGATGGTCCTTCATAAGACATGCACAGAGAGGAACAGCGATGCATACCACCGGAGCAATCAGAAGTCAATCAAACGCCACTCGCCTGTGCAGTATCCATCGGTCGTGGCACGCCGATATCGCCCGCAACAAGGTCTGCAAGTGCTGCTTGGTGTCCGCCAACGATATCGAGATGGCCCGGTCCTTGAGGATCTTGTCCAAGTCCGTGTCGGCCACCTCGTAGACGAGGCACACGGCCATGTCCGCCGTCGTGAACACATCCACCAGCTCGATGACGTTCTCGTGCTTGAACTCCCGGAGCAGCTTGATCTCGCGGACGGCCGTGAAGTTGATCCCTTCCTCGGGGCGCTCGCTCTTGATCGTCTTGAGGGCGACGTGCCGTCCGGTCGACTTCTGCGCGGCGAGCTTGACGACGCCCCAGGTCCCCTGGCCGAGGGCCTTGATGACTTCGTAGTTTTCCATCGTATTGGCGGGGCGAACGACGCCTGTGGATATCAAGGAGGGACCTGCGCTGCGGACGGCACGGCCGCACGGCAACTGGATGGCAAAAGGCAACAGCAAAGCTGTTGGGGACTGCCGACGCCGGCGCCGACCGCTGGGCGTTTATCGCCAATATTTATACTTTAAATATTTCGGTGTTAATTCCTAGAGTATTTATAATTATTACTGATGATTAGAACGTACATATAAATCGCTCATATATTTCGACTTTCCCTATTTAGCGATTAATCGCCACAGCGCAGCTGCCTGCCACTATGCCTCTTTGCCGCGCCGCGTAGCCGCCTGCTGCCGTCGCCGTTGCCGTCGCCGTTGCCGTCGCTAGCGCAGGCCACTGCCAACACTTCCACTTCCACCATCATTGCCACTGCCATAGCAGTCCATTTCCATTTCAAGCAGCGGGAGGAGGGAGGTCTACCTGTCCCCGACTGACGACTCGACGATCCGGCCCGATCCCCTGACCCCTGACCAACGACGAACGCAATCTAGCTCGACAATCAACCAGCTCCGTTGACGCTCCGGAAGTTGGATGCCTTTCAATAGTGGCAGGTTTTAGGGCGAGAGTTGGAAGGATATGCGGTTGTATCGGGGACGGAAAGATGGGAGATCGTGCGAACGGTGCCCCCGACACCAGATAGAGTCAATGCCCAGAGATGAAGGCGAAGAGAGCTTCTCCAGCGCTTTTAATCAGAGGATGACGCGCGCTTGCATCACCTGCATCGCAATTTTCTCTCTTTTGGTATCGCCAACGCATGGTCTTCTTCGATCGACTGTTTCATGGAGTCGAAGGTCGAGCCATATATTTTCGGAGCCCTCCGAATTCGGAGCGATATCTGCATCAAACGAGCCCCCTCGATTGAGTCCGACTTTGGTCGAAGCAGCCTTCGAGCGGCTGCCCTGGGAGATAGGTGAAAACCTCTCCTACAAGGACGTACCTGCAACAGCCGTTGACGAAATCAGCAGTGGTGAGCATTGGATGGACACCCGAAAAGTTCTCACCAGGCTCTGGATCCTGCCGAGAGACATGTCGAACGGATCGTGGGAAGCCTATGCCGCTGCCGCTAACAAAGGCGAAGATAAAATGCTAGCTCGCGTGCCTCAACTGCTGCGCTTGGATCCAGATGAGGTGGAAGCATCGGCAAAAACGGTTTTGTCGGCGTTGAAATTGCCGCCAGCAGCGTTGCGGCTGGAACCGTCGCTGCTCACAATACCGTCAGAGTATCTTGTCCGTGGATTCAACAACCTTCTTCTTGCAAAGATGTCGAAGGATGGTCGTCAAGTTGATGTCGAAAACAGGGTTGACGATGAGATTCTTCTAGCCGTGAGAAATGCTTGCAAAGAAATCCCTCGGTTGTTGATAGATGCATCTGTGGAGTGCATTCCCAAGGATGAAAATGACACTTTGCTTATTTGAGATTCGAAAGAACGAATTCGTGCTGCAATTTTGCAGGTGGCAAGACGTGGGCATTACGAGGGCAAAGTTGAGATGCTACCTAAAAAAACTGTTCGATTCGGTCGACACACCCATATTTACAGCGACTTCGCGACATATTTCTTGTAAAACCAACAAATGATGCATGGGCCTAAAGCTTCGTCACGAAAATCCAGCAAACAAGTAGTTACTGATGATAAAACACCATCTTGGCTGCAAAGTGCCTACAATTTTTTCTGACAACATACAGATAACTTTTAATCCTGTGAGGTCAACGTTTTGGTTTGGCCGCCTGAATAACAGAACACTAATTAGGACTTAAACTTATCATTCTTCTGTTTTCTTTTCTCAGAAAATAATGATGATACTCCTATTAATATAATTGGACTTGGTTTTGACTATGGAAACTTTAACAACGTAGAAAATGTATGCAGATTAACCTTACGTTGCTGTGCAGATATAGGGTTACTCTTATATAAAAAGGTTCTCCATCTGTCCCACGGACACCATTTTTGGGCTTTTGGAACTAGAGTGTTGCGATATTTCAAGCAATGAAAACTTATCATGTACTGTTGGAATGGTCTCATTGTCTTTGAGACACATTTTATGGTGCCAGCTGAGACGATTTGAATTGTTGTTGTGACTATTCAAACAGACAACAAAAGCAAAAGAAGGATATCTACAAATGTCAACAAGCAGTTTATTTTTCTTGGCTGGAACGGTAATAGACAACTCGTCCACAGAAGAATTCTGTCACATAAATATGACCCATCTCCAGCCCGACTCCTTTTGCAGGACAGCCATGCCCGGTGTCAAAAGTGATGGTAGCACCGCTGTTCTTCTTCCACCGCAGCCTTGGCAGAGCAAGTTGCCCCCAATGTAGAACACGACATCTACATTGGCGCCCCAATGTAACAAAAAGTATTTAATTTATTATTACAATTTAGCAGAAAGAATTAGCCAGTTGTTGCATACTTTTCACACGAAAAGGGCAGAAGGAGGAGGGGGTAATTTTTATATTTATCTTGAATTGTAGTTTATGGTGGCCGTAGTTACAAAAGATGGCAACAATTGAATCTCATTCGAAAACCACTCCAAACATAGCAGTCAGTCAAATGCCAAAAATTATACTGACCTGTGATACTGAGCTACTTCTGTGACATCCTATGCCTACCTGGTGGCCCACATAAATACTGTTTCCTCCCCATATTGGTCCAATCCAATAATGTTAGTCCAGCATCTACCCGTTGTCACTGCACACATTGTGGTTTGTGTCTCCCACCCCTCAGCGAATCTGATGTCAGGTCAGAGTTGTTGTTGCTATTCATTGTATCTGACCATATTTAATTACCATTGTGTCCTGACGCTCTTGACCCTTCGTGCAACTTCATCACTATCAGCATCAATTGCCTAAAAAAATCAAGACATCTTAGGAGAGCAGTTTTCTGTCTGATCTCATATATCACACAGCAATCTGACCCGCTCATTTGCTAAAGAGTTGGCATCTTTACATTTTAATTTTTTGAACTACCAAAGTACTTATTTTTGCAGCCATGTTGTCTCCTCTCCTTGCTGTATGTAATGACATATCAACGACCAATGTGATGTGCTGTCATTGAGATACAATTGGTGGAAATGAAATGCTACCAGGCCGTAATATGAAAGTCATTGTTTTAGATAATAATGCTTTAATCTCTCTTATATATCAATAGTTGTAATTAGTGGTCACTTTTATCTATTGGTTAAAAACAATTTATTTCTGGAGTCTGGAGCAACAGCGATTCTTTCAGGGTTTCTTTTGTACTCAAGAACATTGTCCTCTATTAACTAAGTATGGCATCTGGTGACTTGGTAGACATGATATGCAAGAACTGAGAGAGCTTGACATAAAATAGGTGCCAAAGAAACATTCATTAGTAGCAAAAATTGTCAAAGTTCTTCAATAATTAATCTTACATACTACATACTTCTGGTCTTTTGTCAAAGAAAATTTCCTGCAATACAATCTGAAATTGTTGCGAAGATTTTTTCTTGCGCATGCACTCACACAAGCTTAATGCAGTTTTTGCCATATGTTCATCACGTGGATACAAACTTTTGTCGTCAAACTGATTCGTTGACATTTGGCATTTTGGTTTGAAGGTTATGAGACAAATGACCTGAAATTTGTAGTGACCAGCTTTCTTTTTAAAAACAACGTTATGGGTCTTGTAGTAGATATCCATGGGGTACATGGATACACTGTGTGGGAGCACTCAACCAGTAATACTTTTTTAGTCACTTGAGTTCACACTGAGGGGTAGAGATAAATATCATAATCACAGTTAGACGGCATTCTACATGTTATGAGCGCCTATCATGCAAGATCTACTATGAAATCTCTTAACTTAATTGCACTGAAGTATTGCTGGTATACACTCTCAGAAAAGCTGGACGAAGGCAAGTTCCTGTGGGCCGGAAGTGGCGACACATTTGGTGGCATTTCTTGTGGACAGTTTAGTTCCTCCGGGCACACAGGACAGACAGACTGCAACTCCTGGCGTGAAGGCATGTCCCCAAACTAAGAAATACTGCAATCATTTGGATGAAGACGAGCCACAGCCCGTAGTGAGGAAGTGCACTCCTTGCACATAGAACAGACAAATTGCAACTCCTAGCATGAATCTGTGGTGGTGAATAACCCCCCCCCCCCCCCCCGACTCCCCTTACTCAAACAATATTTGAAAATGTTTTATCATTTGAAAAATTGGAATGTTTTTCAGTGGGTCTTGACGCATGCGCTTAGGCACCCCAATTGTTCAACAGAATAAACAGTGTTTCTGTTTTGCTTTCGAAGGTTTTCGCTTCAACATTCCATAAACTTTTGGATGGATTTTGAACAAGTACTTGTTGTTTTGCAAAATGTTCCTCCTGGAGCTTGACAAGACTCAGTTCTGCTTCGATTAAAGCCGATTTTGACTTGACGTCAGCTTGCCATTGCCTTGGACCGACAACCAGAACAGCAACTTGACGCAAGCCAACAACTTTTAACTCGTCAAACTTCCTCACATGGACGACGTCTTTGGCGGCCTCAATTAAACTGTGGGAGGCGGATCATCCGCCCCTCGTCGCATGGCTTGGCGATTTGAAGAAGGAAGCAAAACCACTGCTCTTCAGCAGGGGGGTCCTGGTCGTACCCAGGGCACCCCTACGTCTTCTGCCTCTTTTGGCACATCATTTGGGGCAGCGGCTCAAACAAGGCCACATCTTTGCAGATCAGAGTGAGAGTCATTCTTCTGGGTCAGACAATGAAGCAAGACAATGGGACGACCAAGTTCGATGTTCCCGTCAACATTGCTTTGGGCGTCCGCCCATAGTTCAACTCACGGCAGCAGACTTATGTGATGCCATTGCTTTGGGGATCTCGTGCTCAATCATCTCCGAAAGTCTGAACGTCAAGCACATGCAACACTCAAATAGTTTGAGCACCACCCAGCAGCGCTAGAACGGTGGCGTTACTGGCAAAATTCTTGCTTCTGGGATTGAGACCTTGTATGTTGCTCGTTCGGCTGAGCAGCAAGCCAATGCTGCAATTATGTCCATCGTGGCAGCACTGAAGGTGCACGCCTGAAATGAAAGCAAAAGGTTGTAATGCTCTGGATGTGTCACTTGCTTGTAACAAAATCCTCAGCATCTTGGCTGTGGAGTCTTTGAGCAAGCACAATGTATCAGAAAATTTTCAGCAGTGACAAACAACCCTGTGTGCACTCAAAGTCAAAATCTCCCAGAACAACATGCTTGACCTTTTTAAGATTCTGACAATATCGCTGACCCATCTGCAATTCAAGGTCCCTTTGTTGATCTTCTGACTGATTTCTATTGAGTTCCAATTGAACATGCAATGAAGTGGCAGGAGTACCTACAACTTTATGCACAAGACATAGAGTTAAAAAACAACAGCTGGTCGGCGGAGATTATGGGATTAAGCACGGCCCCTGAACTCAAGAAATTGGTGTTCAAAGATCTCGGTGAACTTGACGCATTTCAAGTGGGTGCAATCACAATTTATAAGTTCACGACCGAACATATGGTCCTGAGAAATCAGGAGACGATTGACGCACTCCATGAGTGGCTTCGGCTGTTCAACATTTGTGTATTTGATGGCGAGAACGTAAAAGTTGCTAGCACTCACTGCAAGGCAGTGATTGCTCCCTCGATGGTCATGGCCTTCCTGCAAATGCACTCACCCACCTCTTGAACGGCTTTGCTTATGCTTCCTGTGAACCGTTTGCTTGGTTGTGCCAGATTCTCATGCCAATGAATAGCATTGGTTTGGTCTAACCACCTCAGGCCAATATGACGGAAAAGAAGAAAATCTTCAACGCGCTGCATGACCTTGAACAAAAGTATATTTAGCTGTTCAGTGAGAATCTGTGGGCTGGCACTGCTCATGATGGAGCATCTTTTGCTGTGTGTCACTCTCTCCCCCATGCCGTATGGGTGAAGGACAAACAATGCCCTGGATGCACCAAGCTTGGACCCTCTAAGAAGAACTGCCCCGCCAAAGTGTCATATCGAAATAGCCGTGTCGATCGATGCAGTCATACACCTTGTCGAACAACATCTAACCAGTCCTGGGAGAGCAGTGGTGGTCGAGGCCTTCAACGAGATCAACGTCGTTTCAAACGAGCATTTAAGCTGGAACTTGATATTCTTGTTATCACTGACTCAAGTGATAGCAATGACGCAGCCTTCTAGCACGCGAACAAGACAACGCTAGATACCTCTTCGTGCTTGACTGCCTTTAACGAATCTGAAATGTCCTTGACAGCACATGCGGCACACGTCTTTTCTTCACTAAAAGAGTATTTGGTCGACTGCAGTGTGGTCTCCACGACCGCCTTCTCCAATTGTGCCAAACACACAAGATGCTCATTTGCTGTCTTGTTTATCTCCCTCAACAAGCCTTAGCTGAGTCAACACCATCAGGTATTGGACCTGACTTACCCGGCATACCATTCTTTCAATCCAGTGCTGGTTAGGTCCTGATGGGACTGTTGGCAGGCTTATTTGTTCGTCCAACATTGATGCAAGCCCTTCTGGGCATTGCACTGATGGCTTTTGACGACAGTGGCCCATCTGAAGTGGCAGCTGTACAATTCCGGACAAGAGTGACCGCGCAGGTGCATCGACTTCGGGTTGTCACCGCCATAAATTATTATGCTGTAAACCCTACGTAGGAATCGCTACCGTCCTCCTATTCTTCCTCCTTTGACGCGCAACCATGGCGGAAACCGACCCTTCTAGGCCAAGCTCCCTCGGTCTCTCCGACTGTCAGGGCCGCACCATCCGCTGTCACAACGACGCCCTCACCCAATAATTTGAACTTGCGGAATTTTTCCCCTCCGAAATGATTGTAAACCCCCCCTTTTGGTCCGGTACCAGCGCCGTGGACAACGCTCCCCCATCTCCCGCCCTCTCGATCCTTCCACTTCCAAAGCTTGCCTCTCCTTCTTCTGCCGGCTCTGTTGGCAGTGACACCCGCCTTCTGACCAGCTGGTCTGATGCCAAGCGCCCCCCCCCCCTGATCGTC
>JALLPA010000912.1:0-12540 GCA_036939895.1 Thalassiosira exigua
CCACGTTTGGTATCAGATCGCCATCTAAAGTCCGCCGAATCATAAATTCCACATCGACATGATAGCAGGTATGCTTTGGCTTTGAGGATTCAGAATCACCCCCATTTGCCTTCTGGGACATAAATGGGGCCAAGTTATCAATGATTTGTTTTGGATCTAATTCGATCCATTCACCGCACACATTACCACTGATGCACTTGATTCTTGCACAAGTGCTATGGTATTGTACCAGACAAGCTGCTGTTGCAAAAAAAAAACAGGAAAGGAGTGATGTTCCTCTATCTAACATTCTAAATACGCAGTGACTTCTCAATAGGATTATTTTTCCATGTCCTGTCTCGGTATTGGCAGTTGATAGTAAAAATGTGTGGACAGGAGACCCTTCCACCTGGGAGAGAATAGCAAAATTATTGGACAAACTCTGGTATGTTTATAACGTAGGAATGCGTAGCTTGAAATTGGATTTGGACTTGGTTTTTCTGAACAGCATCTGGGGTCGTTCATGATTCCGCCAACATCATGACAGATCATAAAGCATGGCCATGGCGGATGCGCCGGCCCGCTCCGCGGCTGCATGCCGGACAGGCAGTGGCGAATGAATTATCTCGTACAAAGGTCAGGGGTGCCGCTGGTGGGCCATAGAGTCGTTGACCGACCGGCGGCGGCATCATACTCAGCTCCTCTCAGCTCTGCCTCAACTGCACGTGAAGTGCTTCTCGCCAAGAGCGGCTTTTCGTCGCGTGCTTTTGTTTCGGAGGAGAACTTTTGGGCAGCGCTTTAACCTTTGAGCCGGTCTTCCGATTACGAGACATCGTGCGCCATGAGCTCTTCCAATCGTTCGAACAATGATGGCGATCGCGCTAGGAGCGGTAGGAGGAGTGGCTTCGACTCCGTCCCCGCCGACGACGGCTTCCGAAATTACATGTCTCGCAAAATCGAGTTACAGAGGAAGCAGTTCGGCCTGGTCCTTCCGCCGCCTCCGCCACCATCTCCGCCACCTGAACCCGAGCCCAAATTTGCGCCTGCGCCCCCTAAAATTTTGAAGAGGCCGAGGCTGAGGAGAAGGCGCGCAGAGGACAATGATGGCGTTCCAACTCCTCGATTTACTGACGTCGCCTCATCTGATGGGGAAACTACTGGATCGGCCGAGAACTCGGCTCGCTCGGTTCGTTTTCACCACGATGTCGAGAGCGAAGAAAAAGAAGTAAGGACCGTTTCTCACGTTCTGGCCAACCTGAAGCAAAAGCACTCGGGTGGGAGGAGGAGGTCATCCCTGTTACGCAAACGACGACGGTCTGGTTCGGAGTTTGATGTAAACACACCAACGGAGGGCAATGCGCACGATAGAGCTCGATTTGTACGAGGAGAAGCAGTCGTCCCCACCAATCAGTGTACTTCTGTTCTGGGGGTGTTGGATAATCTACAGAAGAGGCATGGGGGATCAGCCTCAAAGAGCAAACGATCACCCAGGCACTCGCAGTCATCGAATGATCGGAGTGTCGAACAAAGTGGGATGGCAAGTGGGGCCATTCAAAAGCACCCAACCCCGTTATCAAAAGCCATAGAAAAAGAAGCAGACTCAGTTGCAATATCTTTCACTGATGGTTGTTCAAAGGATGCTGTAGAAAACGTTGATGGATTGGCCTTTGATGGTACAGAATCAGCATTTCAAGGCCCTGTTTGGCAGGATCAATCAGTCCCGCATCGATTCAATGAGTCTCATCACACACTGGACAAAATATCAACCCCCCAGTCACACGATGAGATTATCCCTGATTTGTCACGTCCTTCCCTAGCAACAGAATCACCCTCAACAGATGATCCTCAAACGGGTATACCCTGCAAATCAGATGAAAAGCTCCAATATGATAGATCGAAGACCCCATTTGATTCGAATAAATCCTCAACTATTCAAATTGCGGAGGGTAATGTAGAGGAACTGCCCCACTCAGCTCGAAAAGCAAAACATCGGCCCGACCTTTTCTTCGCAGGAATCGTCGTCCTCGTGAATGGCCACACATCTCCTGATACCACAACTCTCATGCGACTCCTGCACAAACACGGCGGCGACCTTGAGAAGTATGAAACTCATAGAGTCACGCACATTATTGCCGAACAGCTGTCTGCTGCAAAGGCAAACATATACAAACGTCAAAAGAAGCCAACGCCAGTCTGTCGTCCCGAGTGGATTACGGATAGTGTAGAGCGGGGGGTGCTGTTACCCTATGGTGATTATTTGTTGGCAGACGTGAAAAATGCAGATGCTGCTGGCACAAGATCGGTCAAGACATTTTTTACAAGCGAAGCTGCCACAAAGGAAAGCAGAGATAGCAACAGCATATTACACGAGGATGCAGAGACGGAGGCTGAAGGAAAGGGATGTTCAAGAGAGGAAGCAAGCTCGCACAGATGGCAGGATACTCATCCATCAAAAGCCAAATACACCCTCAATGGTCAAGTGAGGACGGTTGGCAACGATCCCAACTTCTTGGAATCATACTTTCAAAATTCTCGCTTAAGCTACATAGGGAGCTTTAAGCAACGCGTCAAGTCGACCAAAACCCTTGTTCCGCGGCCGCGTTTGAAAGGAGCCAAGAAGTTTGTTCTTCTTGTGGATATGGATTGCTTCTTCGCCTCTGTCGCACTGAGGAAGTATCCCGAGTACAGGGAGAAGCCTGTCGCTGTTGGTCACGCCCACATTGCCAGATCGAATGCCCCTACGATAACAAACAAAGCTCAGAGCAAGAATTCTTCTTCGGAACTGTCCACATGCAACTACATTGCCAGGAAATATGGCATACGCAAGGGGATGTTTCTAGGCGATGCCATACAACTTTGTCCAGACCTGGTTGTCCTTCCGTATGACTTCGATGGCTTCGAAGAAGTTGCTGGCATCGTTGCGGATCTGTTGCATGGTTATGCTCAAGAATACAATGGGTGTTTGGAGCAAGTATCTTGCGATGAGAGTTATATGGAGGTGAACATAGTTCCCACTGATTGTCCTGATGACGACGCCCATGCCTTTGTCAAAAACATCGCGGAACACATTCGCGCAGATATTGTCAAAAAGACAGAATGTACTGCATCGATCGGCATTGGACCAAACAAGGTCCGTTTATCGTATATATTGTCGCCATTATCATCACTTGTTGTTCCCTCAGACGATTTTTTCCCTCGTTTCCAAGTTATTAGCCAAGCTCGCCGCGGATAGAGTAAAACCAAATGCATCATTTGTAGTGAAAGCCTGGCGAGAATTTCTGGCAAATTTGAGTCTACGTGATATTCCAGGCATTGGTCGCAAGTTGCAGAAGAAGCTTCAAATTCACGGCTTGGTCACAGTCAATGATGTATGGGACCTTGAGGATAATGCAGTGAATGCCATTGGTGAAATCATCGGCAAAGGCAATGCGCATAAAATCGTCCAATACTGCAATGGGAAGGATGATCGTGCAGTCACCCCCGTCATGAGGAAGTCAATAGGTGCCGAATGTAACTATGGAGTCAGATTCGATGGTCCGTACAGTGTTGAATACATGATACAAGGGCTGGCAAAGGAGGTGGAGGCAAGAATGACCTCTGCTGGTGTTAGAGGGTCCAAACTTACGGTCAAGGTAATGAAAAGCAAGGATCCATCAAAGGTTCCTGGCAAATTTTTGGGCCATGGGCTTTGTGAGAACTTCTCCAAAAGTGCAGACACTTTGTTAACTCGTGACAGAGACATTATTGCATCAGCTGCATTGAAATCATACCATGGACTGGCACATACGGCGCTCATTGATGACAAATCTGTGCGAGGGATGGGCATAGTTATGACCTGTCTCAAGCATGATGATGAAGTTGACTCGTTGAGTTCGAGCCCATCAAAGCTGTCAGCTTGGTTGAAACAAGATTGCCCAACACCAAAACTCAGTGACCGTAATTTGTCACCCTCTGAGGAAAATGAAAATGCTGATCAAGCGAAAGCGACATTTTCCATCGAGGACCATCATGACGTGGAACCAACAGCAGCAAATCATTCTGATTCAAGCTGTACAATGCCAACTTTCAGTCAACTGGATCAGGATGTCCTGACCAGTTTGCCAGAGGATATTCTAAATGAGGTAAAATCGCACTACGGGAAGTCCCCTAGACAGGAAATTGATGATAGGAACCAGTCTTCCCCCAACCCTTCGAAAAGAAAGAGCTTGCCAAAGTATAACAAGGATGTCAATCCAATCCCTATAGCAGGCCAGACGAGCGTTAGACGGATGCTCAAGCTTGCATGCATCAAGTCAGGTGATGATAAGCTCGACGAAAGTGGTTTCAGTTTGAGTCAATTGGAGTGCTTGCCATTGGAAGTTCAGCTTCAGATAGCAAATGGTGATTGTATTGAGATTGCCAAAAGACAGAATCACAAGCCAAAAAAGACCAATGAATCGTATTCCATTACCGCTGATCAAAACTGTCCCAAGACTGAAACTCAAGCAGCTCAAATCACAGAGCTTGAGAGGGGAGACTCAGGCTCAAATTTCTATCGAGACAATGTAGCCCCCATTCAATCCTTCATTCGATCGAGCCCTAATCCAGGCTTGGAGGAAGTGGAGAGGATGGAGAATTTTCTTTCAGTGTGTGTTAGTGAAGGCAGGGCGGCAGATGCTGTCACGTTTCTTCGCACCATGAAAAATATGAACGGCGGTTGGGACCACACAATTTATGAACAGTTGAGGGATTCAATCATTGGCAGAGTCTCCTCCACAACTGACAGCATGCTCGACATCAAATGGCTGGGTCTGTGAAACTACAAAACATCTCGCCGTGCCAATTTTGGGGCGACCGGCTTTACAGTTGAAAGCCAAGGCACTGGTTCGTGGCAATTGTTCAATAGAGCACCCGGCTTTGTCACCACGATAGCCTGCATATATCGGTTTCCATAAATCTGATATATTTGCACTCATCACACTATTTAAACCGCATAATAACATCTACTGCTTTTACATTGAACGGAACTGGATGTAACAGCTGAAGACAGGAGCTCTTCCAGCTCTTCCCTCATATTGGGAGGCAGCGCGTCTCAAATATTCGATTGCTCACGAGTTGAACACGGCAATTCAAGTAGCGGACAACAATTGCATAAAGCAAATGTGCAACCTGCGCATCATCCTGCTTCATCTTTTCCCAAGACTCGCGACTGAGGCTGTAAAGAACCGTATCATCTAATAATACGTGAACCGTGCTTAGCCTGTTGTGTTTGTCGACAAGGCCTGACTCTCCGATCATGCTTCCGATCGATATCGCCTCGGTCGTTCCTGCTTCATGCTCAATACTAGCCTCCAGACGCCCAGATACTAAAAGCTTTGCACTGTCACTCTTTGAGCCCTGTTTCCACAAAATATCTCCATTGTTGTATACTTCCCGGCGCAAATATGAAAAGAATCGCTCGAGCAGCAAGCGATCTTCTCCTGGACACCTACGGTGTAAAAGTTCAAGCGCATATACCGACTCGTCATCGGGGCTTTTAGTGTGTGCACCCACGGAATCAAGAAATGATCTCTTGATGTTGTCGTGGAGAAGATCAGGGTCTACCATTGCAATGAGAGAATCCTGAGTAGGAGTAACAACATTGTCATTCGCACAAAGTCTAGTGAGCAAATTCGGGCGCATGGTAATAAACAAAGAGCTGCAATCGTATTTCTTACCTCTGCATAAACAAGAGCTTGGTCCAATTCCTCGCATACTAAACTCCCAGTCAATCTTGCCAGGAGATCCTGATTGAAAGCTCGATCATCGCGCGGAGTAGCGATTCGAGAATGCAACTGTTCACTCAGATTGACTTCACATGGGAAGCCTTCAGCTGAACCTGGAACAAAAATGCTGAGTTTGATTCCAAACTGACTGGTCAGTGAGTCCCTGAGTTTCACTATTGCTTGGGCTGCTGAGCTGTCGATGCCCAAAACTAGTGTGGAATCCATGATCACCTGGGTAAATATAGGGATGAAGACCACGAGAGTTGATTGGACGCTCATCAACAAAAAAGATGAATATTTTCCGCCAGCTACTTTCGACTTACTATGTAAGGAATCTGGTCGAGTGGTATGTTTCGAATCAGATCCTTCACACCGTCACTAAACAAAGAAATATTCCTGAGGAGCGGTGTTGGTGCAAGCAGCTAAGTTGCAGCATTGAGGAAGCATTTTCGCCTGGGTCAACAGTACTCACCCGAAAAATAGATGTCCCTGGAATTGAACAACGGAGATTCTTTTTCTGCCCGTCTCATCGCTCTCTAATATATCAAAAGCCCGAGGACTTCTGTTCCATTCGCTACTCCTCAAAGTTGCAGCTGGCATCGAGCCTCTGATGACATTTGTATAAGCCACACTTTGGAGGCAATATGTTACGAGAGCAGAAATCGCCCCAGCTAGTAACGCAGCCTCCATCCCAGCGACCGTCATGACTGCTGCAATCGCCAATATGCCGCTGTACTCGAGGTAGTCGTATTTACCATAAGAATCATACACTCCCTCCAAGAAAAGATCGATACCGCAGTGAACAAGCAGAGTGCCGGCCCTAAACAGAAGCAGCACGTCAGGAGATGTCAATGTATAGCGACATAAAACTTGAGCCTGCAGACCATTGAAGACAATACTTACATGCAGCGAGGCATGTACGAGGCAATCCCGGGGCCAACGAAGAACAGCAGGGAAGTAAGCAGAGCTACTGCAATGGACGATACTTTTCCATGGCCACCTGATTTATAATAGATCATTGATTGCTTCAGCAACGAATCCGTTCGATCGGTGAGGCAAGCTGACACTCCATGAGAGGACGAGTAAAGGACCAGATCACTCACCGTGTAAGCCATGTAATTTTGAATTCCTAAATTGATGATGTGCAAAAGGATAAGAACAACGGACAAACTTATGCTGAGTCGTTCCAGAGAAACGAAAATGAACTCACCACCAAACACTCCTACAATTCCATTCGAATACCCATGAGCCATAAGCTCTATGTTCATATCGACATCAACATCACCTATTGAAACAGGCATGAGTCATTTCAGGCATCGATGGAGCACATGTTCACAACGACAATTCTTACTCGAAACAGCAAAAGCCGGGATGTTGATTGGTACGTGTATGAGAGAAAACATCACCAAAGCAATCATTGTGGGAATGGATCGGTAGACTGCAGTCCAGGATATGTTTGTTACGTCCACGACGTGAAATATACTCCAGACATTTTCACCCCCAAAGCCCGAAGCAACATCATCGCAACCGTTGCCTTCACCATCCGCTGTGCATTGAGCAAGAGGTGGGAAGAAATATGACTCAAAATCGTCCAGACTTCGATCCGACAGCCAAATAGTTGACAAAAGGCCCAAATAGAACAAGGGGGTGATCAGACAGAAGTATATGGGTGATAGCAGAGGGTATTTGGCCTTCCCCGTCTCATCCTTGGTAAGCTGTGACATGAGACGTAAGCCGACCTCAAATCCAAACACTGGCATTACTTCCTTTTGCAGGAAAACGTCCAGAGAAAAGCTAGTATTTGCAGTTACTTCAAGGCCAGTCTTGGCGATGAACAGGCCAATGCCACCTGAGCAGTGAGAGTAAAGAGGGACAGGCGTTGCATTTTTCGTGGCAGTAATCAAATTGGGAAGATAACATTGAGGAGGAGAACTTACCTATGCAACCAACCAAGACATGGGCAGGGAAAAAGTAGAGGATGCGCCCCAACTGCATCCTCCCGAGGAAGTAGAATACGCCGCCGACAATCAGGGAGGCAAGCCCGAACAAGAAAAACAACGTAGACAATGCTTCCATTCCGTATCCCTGTACTTCTACCACGATGTAGGTCAGCGCCTGGCAAAAGGGTACGTTCTCCACCATCTGGGCATGAAGTGAGCAAGGGAAAACAGTCAAGCATTCTAGACGACAGAATACTACCCTTACCTGCAGTGCTATACCGTTTTGGAAGTTGGAAGTGAAGGTCAACGCCAGCTGCCCGACGACGGTGCTGAACAGAAACATGCGAATTCCGAAGGCTTCCTTTCCCGGGAGGGGGAATGCGCCGTCCAGGACGAACCCTCCCTCCGACGACGTCGAATCGTCGACGACGTCGGTCGATTCCGCGGCCGAAGACGACCTCCAGCCCACCGGGAAGTACGAGACGCCGAACGGTATGCCCACCATCAAATGGAACAGCGTGATCAGAGCTACGGCGGGGATCTGCGAGGCGGCGCGTTCGACGCACTGCCATTGTCGATGGAGGAGAGGTCGCCGGCCCCCGGCGTCCGAAGGTTCGCGTCTCAAGGAGACGTGCTGGGGTCGGGGCTCGGCTCCGCCGTTGTTTTCGAGCCCGTCTCGGTCGTCGTTGCCGTTTTCGATGGCGCCGTAGAGACTCCTCGACCCTTGCCTTGGATACAACCGTGGGACCGACCTCCAACCGTTGTTGGATGGGGATTGCATGGTAGTGTTTGGGCGTCAGATATATGGTGGCGGGGTCGGTTCAAATGGTAAGTTGGATGCATTTCCGCATGCCTCATTCTACCCCCTTGAAACAGAACGCAAAAAAGTCATTTGCGTCTTCATTTATCACTTTGAATAGCTTGTATTTACTAATAAAACATTTGAATAACAAAAAATAAAAGTTCATATGCGAGCTCCCGAACCGGCCCGGAACATGATGAAACGCTTCACGATGCTAGCGCGAGCGCGATAGAAAGGCATCGCTGATAAAGGCGATAAATGATCATGCGTAATATCCTGAATAATCAAATTTGTTTTACATTTTCTTCGCCAATAAGTAAAAAAGCTTCTGATTGTAAAGTTATGACGTACTAGCGATATCCTACAAAAAACTTTACATTCAAACATACTTGTTTGCGTCTTGTTTTACGTTTGCGTCTTGTTTCGTTGGGGTCGATACCTACAAGTCCCCCAACCACATCTCCCAACAGAATCGGACGATGGGGGGCCTGGAGACGACGACAGCGACATGCCGTCCACGTCGGCGTCCAAGCAGCTCCCGACGAAGCGTGCCTCGAGGACATCGCCCTAGATTTCGTCGGACATTTCAAAGAGGTGACAGGCGCCACAAACCTTTGCCTCGCGGGGGGCGTCGCACTCATTGAACGGTCGTCTGATGCGAGAGCTCAGGTTCGAAAGGACGTTCGTGCCGCCGTACCTCGGGGACGACGGCATCGCGGTAGGGTGCTGCGCGTATGCGCTGTATGGGGACAAGGGACTGTCGTCGGAGTCCCCACCTCCGTTGTGGGACAAGCCCCTCTCGCCGTACCTCGGGCCGATGCCCACGGACGTGGAGATCCCCGCGAGGCTGCAGCTTGGGCAGCCCCCTGGCTCGAGGGAGGTGGTGCCAGACGAGGGCGAACGCGTGGAACAGATCGTGGACGAGCTGACGTCTGGGGGCATCGTCGCTCTCTACGACGGCCGGAGCGAACTGGGTCTCAGGGCGCTAGGTCACCGAAGTATACTCGATACTCGCCGACCCGCGTAAGGAGGGCCTCATTCGTTTCATCAACGTGTTTGTGAAGAAGTGTGAGAGCATCCGACCTTTCGCGCCCAGCTGCTTGGCCGAGGAGGCGACGACGTGGTTCCGCCTAGGAGAGGGCGCCGAGGCATGGGCGGGCGATGTCAGCCCGTACATGAGCGTCACAGCCGCGGTGTGGGAGGAACGGAGGGACGAGATACCGGCGGTGACCCACGTGGACGGCTCGTCACGGCTACAGACGGTAACGGAGGAGGCCGAGCCGCGATATCACCGCCTCATTAAGGCCTTCTTTGAGAAGACGGGGGTGCCCATTGTGCTGAACACGAGCTTCAATACCCTTAAGGCGGGCCAATCGTGGAGTCTCCTCGGGACGCCGTGCGAAGCTTCCTGTCGTCCATGGTAAGTAACAGATAGGTGACATTTGCGCGACCCTGACCGAACCTCCCATCTGCCAAGATGCTTTCGTGCTTGGCCGAATGCTGCTATTGCTGGCAAGCAGAATACGTTGTCATCCCTGTTCTTTCCCCTCACCTTTCTTTGTCGGCATCGGCTACCAGTGCACTATTGAGATGCTCATCATGGGAGACCTTGCCATTCGACGCAAAAGCAAGCCGACGTGACAAAACTACTCGGACAAGCGCGAAAGGGTGGGGCGACGACGCCGTCGTCGTTGCCGAAACGGGCAGGGACGGTCCACTATAAGTCCACGTTTTCTGCTGGCCTGGGCAAGCTGGGCGACGATAACGATGTTCGGATGCCAGATAGGCCCATGCACGATGAACGGAATGGCGGCTGGTTCGAGCTGCTCGACGACCTTGAGGGCCAGATACTGGGGGTCGCCGACGGCACAGTGGGCGTGGACGAGATTATGGCTCAGTTCACGGCTGATGATGACTTCGAGGACATCACCGGCGCCGATCGATTCTTGTTGGAGAATGTGATTCAGAGGATCGTGCGGCTGTACGAGCAAACGTTTATCAGCTGGTAGGAGGGCTGAACTAGGCTTAGCTTTACCAAATAACTTCTAGACATCTCACGGATCTCGAGCGAGCAAAAGATTTTTGGAGTGTGCCCTCTCTCATCTATTTAGACTCTCTGGAACTATGAAAGTATGTGCTGGCTCGTCCTCGGCACCACTCTCATCGAACCAGAGCATCAAACTGCATGTACAAACGGCGCGGCCTGACGAGCATATGTAAGGTTGTACACTTTCTATCCCCATTCATACTCTGCCATCACTGTGTACGCCCCTCTCTAGTTTTGTGGCTTCACCGCCATCTCCGCCTTGTGCTCCAAATGATGCCGAATCGATTCCCTGTACCCACTTGTAATGTTGTATGTGATGCCATATTTTTCGCAAATCCTCCTCACGCCCTTCGACAGTCCCGGCAAATGACAGTGGTTGATGCACGGGAAGAGGTGGTGCTCGATCTGATAGTTCAACCCGCCCGAAAAGTAGAAGCAGAAGGTGCTGCCGTGTCCGAAATCTTGCGCGGTCACGACCTGGTTCTTGTAAAAGTTGCTGTCGAAAGCGTCAGCGCAATGCTCCACGAGGTGATTGATTTGGGTGTTGACCATGAAGCACAGCCCGAATATGGCGTTGGGGACGAAAGACCAAACCGCTGCCTTTGGGACTGAAAAGATCTGAAATGGCCAGAGGTAGGCGATGTACACGTACAACAGCCGACCGAGGACGAACAATGCGAGGCTCCACGTCGATTGTGATCGAATCGGAACGCACTTGTTGTAGGACATGTGCACGACGGCGCGGACGGAATTGCGCAATTGGACGCCGATGCCCACTCCGACGCTCCACATCGTAAGAAAATTCCACCACCTGGCCTGAGAGGCGTGGGCCGGCCTCCACCGACTGTCCTTCGAATCCCTCATGTACGGTGTGAAATGATATAAATCAGGATCCTTGCGCTCCACATTTGTGTACACGTGATGCCCCACGTTGTGCTGGTGCATCCATATCCACGGACTGGAGAGGTAGGGGTTGAGGTACGGCGCAACGGCGTTGATCCGCCAATTCGCGCTCAGGCCGAAGTGGTTGGCGTCGTGCCAGTAGTTCACCAGGCTCACCCAGCAGAGGACGGGGTTGAGGAACAGGTACAGCCACTCGCCGCGGAGGAAGCCGGGAAACGTCGCGAGCCAGGCGGAGACGAGGGCGAGGCAGAGGAGCTTGCGACCGGGCGTGGCCTTGGACGCCTCGACTGTGCTAATACCGCGCTCCTCGGCAATTTTTCCAAAGTAATCGTTGACCAGGCGACGTAAGTCGTTCGTGAATCCGTCCTCCTCGACGTCCTTCAAGTCGTTCGGATCGTCGTCCTCCAGTTTGTTGTTCAGTGTGGTCAGCAGCTTGGCTTCCTCGGGGGGTACCTCGTATTTGGAGAGGATGGCGAGGAGCTTGGGACGGTCGACGAAGTAGTGGTGCGATTCGAAGAGGGCGGTGGCGTCCCGCCCGTGGGCGAGGCCGAGGGCGACCGCCCCCCCAGGGTGGTCGAAGCGGGACAGTTCGTACCACTTCCTGTGGATGCGTGTGTAATTTTTTTCTTTGGTGGCTGATGCCGGTACCAATGTCGTCGACGGCGACGATGATTTGGACGATGAATCGACGATGGAACGTCGGAGCTGCGTGGTAGTCGAATTGCGTCGGTGTTATTGGCATCGCGTCCAACGCACAGTCTGTGATGCACGGATAAAGAACTACCGACAGCTCAAGATTGGTGGATGCTTACCTCCGTGATGTACCAGACGCCAATGATGATCGCGACGGGGGTGAAAGCGCCGACTGCGCCACCGCCCGTCAAGTTGGAACCGAGTGATTCCATCGCGGAAGTGAGAAGAGTCGTTGCCATGTTGACGAATCCGCTCCGTGTTCCCCAAGCCCAAGCTCTGCCGTCGCGTCGTCGCTCGGTTAGCGTGACGTGGGAGGCAGGATTATCTCAGCACGGGACGTATGCTATGGTAGGTAGATGCTTCCCTTTAAGGGTCGCGCTTCCCTTTAAGGGTCGCGCAGATAAAGTAGAGTCAGTCAGTCAGTCAGTCAGT
>JALLPA010000913.1:0-12528 GCA_036939895.1 Thalassiosira exigua
CGCTCCTGCTCCCGCAGCAGCTCAGAGCTTCAACAACCTACGACGTCCAACAGGGGGCCACCTAAGTAGGCCGGGCAATGACGACGAGAACGACGGCGGCGAAGCAAGCCGGGCGCGGCGAAAACGACGAAGGCGATCGCGACGATGGGGGAGGGGAGGAGGAGGATGACGCGCGGCGAGCCCGATCTCTCCCCGCTCCGTCGCCTCTCGAGCGCGCGCGAGGGATGGGCTCTCTCTTCGCACTTGATCTCTGCGCTGCCCTGGTTCGAGAGGATCTGATATTCGACTGCTCGCAAATCCCACGGCCCCGGCGGGCGGGCGGGGCGGGCGGAGAGGGGGAGGAGGGATTTGGCGCCGGCGGCGAAAAGGCTTGCTTTTGCGCTTAAATGAGCCTTGAAGCAGAACATTTAGCGGTTAGCGGTCACGTCCGGGGCGGTCATGCATCGTACATGGGACATTCTGCACCCCCGGCCAATGCTCGACAATGGGGCCAAGAGAAGGGATATTCGCACAGTGCCCTTGGCGCCGAGGATGCTTCTGCCGCGAGGTCGTTTTTTTGGGGGGGGGGGGCGCGGCGCGCTCATGCATTGCCGATCCGCTTGTCTTGAAGTGGGCCGTGCTCCGAGATCTGTGACTTCCTTGGTCGCGTGGCAGTGTGGCAGGGGACGGAGGGCGGCGCTACTGGCGGGAGGAAGAGATTGGCCACCCCCTGCTGATATCTCCTTGATCGTTGAGGGGCGTTGATCACGAAACAATTCTTCATTCGGGGGCATTAGATCCCATCCTCGGACCGCGAGTCGTATCCTATTGCGTTTACATTCGCCCCATCGTTTGGGAACTCGAGGCCAGGCCTACGTGGGCGAAACAGCTTCTCGAACCGCTCGGAGTGTCGCTCCAAGATTCTGAACCTTCACTTTTGCTGTACGAGATGACTCGGCAGGATGGGCCGCAGCTCTTCCATTGTACAATGAGGGCTGACGCAAAGAGGCCTGATGTTGGATTTGCAACCGCGGCTCCTGTAGCCAAGCTGGCGGGGCAGGCAATTGGCGCCAGGGAGGAGGATGGACCATGTGAATGGTGTGCTGCTATGCATCTACATGGTCCTCAATTATGTCGATTGGTTTCCCTGCTATGCGTTCACTCCAGCTCTGGTCGATGATATGAAAATTTCAGGCCGAAATGGGTCCATAGAATAGCGAAAGTGAGTGAAAATTTCACTATGGGCGCTCACAGAGCAGAGGGTATCGTAGCTGTTAAAAGGCGATGGCTAGGCCGACGCAGTAGGAGAGCAGCAAGAGAGACAAGGAGCAGCTTCTATCAACGAACAATTTGCTCCTGACGATGCCGTCCGATAGGGGTGGAGACGAGGATGAGGGCGGAGCGGAGGACGCTGCTGAATTCGCCGAATGTGCGTTCTGCGGCGTATCTGCCGCGGGGGGCGGCGAGGGCAGCGGGGGCATCGACCTTGACAGCGCGTTTGTCAGGTCGATTGGTGGGGCTGGCGGCAGCGCCAAAGTGAGTAGCTAGTCGCTAAGTCATCTGACTATTGCAATAATGTGTGACTAACAACGCGGTCGATACATCTTTCGTGAAGCAGGTAGAGGCAGAGGTTGCAGGTGAAGTCGACCAGCCGGTGAAGCTGCGCAAGTGCAACCGTTGCCTGGCCGTGGCTTACTGCAGCCGAGAGTGCCAACGCAGGGACTACCGGAGCCACAAGTTCGTTTGCCGCCAAATCGGAAAGGAGATGGTGTCGGACGGCAAAGCTCAGTCGAGGGATGGGGCCCCGGCGGGCGGCGAACTCGGCGGCAACGCGCCTAGCGCCGCTGCTGCGTCCAGGGTGAAGGCGGATCGATCTCGCGAGGGCAAGCACGCCCTACGAACCAACGATGCCCCCCCGAAGAAGGGCGTTCCCGCCCCCTTGCAGCACCCGAGGACATCGTTCGTGGACAAAGTGAAGCCGGCGCTGATGAACAAACGCGTCGTGCTGCACTGTGCCTCTCCATACGATCCCGCGTCCGGCTTCATGGGAGTGTATTCTCCATTTCAGCGGGGGCCTTTCTCCTATGTCTACATCTACGACGGCGAGATGACGTTCAACTTCTTCTGCAATTCTGCGAGGTGGTCCTGCTTCGAACAATACGGCTACAACTTTGACTTCGCTCCTAACCAGGATAAGAGCATGCTGCTGCAGGGTCCCGGCGGTGGGTGGATCTTTCATACCGGAGCCGAGGAGAGCTTCAAGGAGCAGGAGGTCCCGCGCTCGCGAGACGAATCGTTCTGGGAGGATCCAGGCTCGCTTCTCTACATGAGCCCGTCTGAGGTTTACAGTACGTGGGTCGAGGATACTGTCCATGGGTCCATCCTGCTCATGGGTCAGCCGACAAGAACTGCACAAATCGCCATCACCCCACTCGAAACGCTGATCAAAGCAGCCGCTTCCGCTGCAGAAGCTCCTACTGCCGCTCCCATGAAATTCCGGAAGGCGGCCGATTTCACGACATGGGATCGAAGCTTCGTGCTGCACGCGGATCCTCGTTCCTGCCAGGCCCCGTTGGATTGGATCGACACGCTCACGGGTGTTTACACCCCGATCAATGGGAAGCTGTTGAACGGATATCCTGTTTGGAGACGAGATTGCACCTCGACTTCAGAACTAGTTGGTGCAATGCCTGGTCCTGCAGCGAAGCACCTTGAGAGCCTTGGTATCCGACTCGTTCGTCCAAGCAGCGAAAAGCGGCTGCTATGCGTGCGGAAGGATAGCAGGAGCAGCCCCTCTCTGCTGTCGGTAATGGATGGTGGAGACTTCAGGGGTGTTGAACGGAAGCAATCCATGCTTGTGGCGTCACATGTCCCAGCTTGTGTCGTGGAGCTGCTCACAGAGCCCGCATCTCTCTTCACTCTACACGCCAAGGCATTTTCGACGTGGAAAACGTTCTACTCAGGCCGGTGGATTGAGATCCATGTGGCGTTCACTCCAAAAGAATTCTTTGAGCAAACAATCACTCTTGCTAATCTTGACGCTGATTTACTTGGGGGAGATGCTGCAGTAGGCGAGGTTGCAACGAGCTTTAAGAGCAAACGGAAATCCAGAAAGAAGACGAAGAAGAAGAAGAAGAAGCCACCAGCAAACTCCGCATATGTAGCTCAGAACTCTGTCGCCGAGGAGTCGGAGAAGACAGCTGATGCCGAAAACAGTGCTGAGCCCGCACCAGCAACAAAACAATCGAAGAGCCCTGCAGAAACCGAGGGACCAAAACCTGATGCAAAGATGAAGCCCACGAGGAGTCAGCGCAGGCTGAAGAAGAACCAAAAAGCGGGCAAGCAGGACAGAAAACCGGACGCCGTGGAGGCCGGAACTGATGACAAATCACTTCCAAGTGCAGAGCAGCCAGCAATTGGTGCATTCGATGGATCAGTTGCTGTTGATAGCGTGGTGCAGAAAACAGTTAATGCGGTCGAGCAACCGAGCCTTGATGCCCCTTCTGCGATTAAGGACTTCCAGGACATCGAACTGCAGATACAGGCCAAATTTGATGTGGCGCCTGCCTGGGTTCTTGCCCATATCGCTTCATTGGTTGAAGCAGACCCGTCCAGCATTCCTTCAACGTCTGTCGATCCTACTGATTTGAGCGGGCTCGAAGAAATGAGCGTCAATGAATTGCTGAAACTACTCCTTGAAGGGATAAATGAACCGCTTTTGAAGATGGATCCCTTATGGCTTCGATTTGATGATGGAATATCCTCACCCATTCTTAAAGCGGCGCTGAGGAGAGGTTCATGTGAATGGGTTGACAGCAACGCAAGCGAGCTTGTAATTCTATTCTCGAAGCGGGGGAGGAGGAATGACCTGGAAGCTCTTCTTGCTGCTGGAGCGAGTATCACTGCCGCAGCGGTGACATCTCTCATGTCAAGCCTATCCCGTGGTCGCGGAGATCAGTTCAACAACAAGATCGTGAAGCTCCTCTGCGCAAAGTGTACCATAATATTGGAGTCGTCTGAAGAATTTGGCTCTGTGATGCATGCTGCGTCGCATATCATTGGAAAAGCAACTCGAAAGGAATTAGTCGAGGCTTTGAAGCTAGCTTCGGAGGAGCTGCAGCGATCAAAGAGACAGCAAAGTCGCGAAAAGAAGGTGGAAGCATCGAAGGCAAATGATCTATCACCTGAAAATAATGTGGAGAAACTCCCAGAGAAGAGTGTTCCTGGGGGCGAAAAGGTATTGACCGCGGTCAACGAACAAAAGAAGGCAGAGGAGAAGATTCAAGCTGCACTATCTTGGTATAGCGATTTGCTAGCTGAACTTGTAGATAGAGCTGTGGTTGACAAGGACCGCGCCAAGCTTAGCGCTGATGATGGCAGTGAATGTGCGCCCTTGGAAGACGCAGGTGGGGCGGCTGTCTTTGAGACCACTGCGATGTTCGCAAAAAAAGGTACTACCGCAAGAAAAATCATGACATCAGACGAAGTGGCAGCTGCATTGTCAAGTTGTGACTCGGAGGAGCTCCTAGCAGATGTGGAAACTGGCATCGATCTCTTCCAATGGGATATGTCAGAATGGACGATCGATATCACGGAGCAAGCACACAAATGGTTCCAGAGGCACATAAAGAAAGACAAAGCTCTATGCGAGCGGATAATCCGGCGCTTGACGCTGTTGTCCACGGGAAGGTGGCCTTACGTGCTGTGCAAGCCGTTGAGATCCAAGCGAATTGGGAGCCATGGCAGAAAAATCAATCTCTACGAGACCAAAATCGATTCGGCGAGCAGAATTATCTGGGAGGTTGCGATTGCTTTCTCCCCCCGGTTGTCGTCTTTGGATCAGAACTTCTGTGAACAGTAAGTAGAAGGCTGCCAATGCAAGTAACTATTATATGATTTTGCACTCATCGTGTTTCACGCCTGCTTTCTCTCTTCAGGGTGATTAGGGTATGGGACATTGTTCTCGATCACGACAACTTGTCGCGAGCAATTGAACAAACCATTGAGCGCATCGAGAAGTCTCACTTGCGAGGAGAAGACTGCGCAATCTACGCGGAGCTTGATAGGTCACACGCAGCAAAGTCGCGCCCATCGAAGGATACTCTTGAAAGGATTCCTCGAGTGTTTCCTATGTCCAATGAGTTAGTGGCAGTCGGGTCAAATGCTCGAGGCTCAACAGCTCAAGGCAAATCAAGACACTTTCATCCCGCTTCGGAAGATCCTCGTCAATACACACTGCTGAAGGTATGTCAATTTTTCTCCACTTCTTTTGCGTCCATCCATTCTTCTACTTATTTTTCTTCAGTTCTACGAGCTCAACAGCGGAGCCATAAAGATCCTTCTTGATGGCAATGACGAAAATATGGATCTGCCATTCACGCCAGGTAAGGAGCACACAATTATTATTCACCACCCATCCGATTCACAGCGTTCGATTTGCTTAGCTCCGACCCCATGTATTGCGTGTACAACCACCAGGTCCAAAAGAGCACACAATCATCCACCACAAATCGGATCCACAGCGTTCGATTTTGCTAATGGGAAGAAGTGGCACAGGTGAGGACAACTTGTCATGGCGCTCGTGTATCCGGTGCACGAATCTTAACCCCAAACCAACGATTCATCATATCCAGGAAAAACCACGTGCCTAGTCTTCCGCATGTGGGCCCAATATGCGGCATCAGGGCAAGCAGACCTTCGGCAGCTCTTTCTTACAAAGAATGATGTGCTATGTAGGGAAGTTGAGCGATCCTTCAACAACATGGGTCTTGCGTGGAGAAAGCGCCAAGTGTCTTCTTCCAGAAACGACGAAAGGGAAGAAACAGATGAAGGTGGTTCTAAGTTGACGAAGTTCATGACTTCGAGTGAATGGCTTGAAGCGCTCGATGTTCTTCTGCCTGGGGACTCATTTTTCTCTCCAGCAGAGCTCGAACAAAGGATTGACGATCGAAAAGAACGAGACACGGTGACCAGGGGTGTTGAGGCATTGCTATCGGAAGAATCATTCGCTTGCCGAGAAGAGACGTTCTTGCGCCAAGAGATAACTTTCATCACATTCAGAAAGCTGTGGAGAAAAATTAGATCTGGATCGGGATCTCAGATGGATAGTATCATCGTCTGGAGGGAAATCAAGTCGTTCATCAAAGGTAGTGTGATGGCCTTGCACGTGGATCAGGACGATAGGTCACTTCCCCAGAACCGCTTTTTGTCATTGGGCGAATACCTTGGCCTTCCTCGGAAGCAGTCGAGAATGGACGAGAGCCAAAGAAGGGAGGTATATGATTTGTACGTTAGGTATGAGAAGCTCAAGAGGGAAGGCTTTCACTACGACGAGTGTGATTTAGTGTACAATATCGCTGGGAGGATCTCTTTGCTCGATTCGGATTATGCTGACATGAACCCTGCAAGTATTCTGCCCGTTGATTCACTTTTTGTTGATGAGGTTCAGGACTTTACTCAAGCCGAGCTATACGTTCTGGCCAAGTTGTGCAGGAACCCCAACGGGTTGTTCCTAGCAGGTGAGATTTTGGCTCTATCCTTTGCATGTCAGGTGGTCCTGACGTATACTTCACCACTAATCTCTCTGTCCTGATGCCAGGTGATACGGCCCAGTCAATCGCTGTCGGCGTGGACTTTAGGTTCACTGATGTCCGGCAGATCTTCTTCAATCATTTTGGTGGTATCGAGCCCGAGCTTCTCCAGCTCTCACATAACTACCGATCACACGCTGGCGTTCTTCGACTTGCGGCTTGCGTTGTCGAGTTGCTGTACTTCTTTTTCAGTAATTCGCTAGACAAATTGCCGCCAGACCTAGGTCTGTTCTCTGGTCCCAAACCAGTCATTATGGAGGTATCATCTACTGCTGATCTTATTCTGATGCTTGATGGAGCGAAACGCGAGACCAGTAGAATTGGCGAGTCGATGATTCTTTGTGTATTCGCCTCCAATGTACAAGATTCTAATGATTTATTTTACCTCTCTAGAATTCGGCGCTCATCAAGTAGTAATTGTCAGATCAGAAGAGGCAAAGCGAAACCTGCCAGATGAATTCGGCGTTGATCGTGACTGGGTAATGACTGTTCAACAAAGCAAGGGGTTAGAGTTTGATGACGTTCTGCTCTACAACTTCTTCACCGACTCGGCTGCAAAAGACGCATGGAGGGTTGTCTCTAACTACACGAAAGACGATATCGACAACTATTACGGTGACATATCTGTTGTGTCTTCGGGTGTGCAGAAATATGACTGGGACGATGCATTCCTAGGTAAAACACGCCACCTTGATTTCAACCCAGACCAACATCGCATCCTCGAGACCGAATTGAAGATGCTCTGTAAGTCGTTGTAGGAAGGTCGAACTGAACGGAAGACACTTGTGCTCACACACTTTTGCTACCCCAAACGCCCAGATACCGCCATAACCAGAGCTAGAGTGAACGTGTTCATTGCTGAGACTGACGTCGAAGCCAGTAAGCCCATGTTCAACTATTTCCAGCGACGAGCGGTGGTTGATGTTGTGAGAAAAGACAAGTCCAACACCGAGGGACTGGCTGGTGTGCGCGTGTTTGGTGTCATGAACAGTGTGGATGACTGGAGAAACAGGGGAGAGTATTATCTGCATAACGCCGAAGGCGAGCGACAGAAGGGTTGTCTGAGGCTTGCGGCCAAATGCTTTGACAAGTCTGGTGATGTGAAGAGGCGAGACTTTGCACTCGCATTTTTGGCATTCACTGAGATTGAAGAGGAAGAATCATCGAAGAAGCGCGGTAAACAGGGTATTGAATGGAGGGCAAAGTTATACCGTATCGCAGAGCAGCTTCTTGAAGCACGAGATCTTGGGTTCTTGAACAAAGCTGCGGTGAGCGATTTCAAGACTTTGCACTTTTATCGCTGAGTTCTGTTGCTCATTTGCTGGTTTCACTCAATATTATATCCTCAGCTTTGCTTGCTTCGAACTGGAGACCACAATGATGACGCAGCGCGAATGTTTGAGCTTTACGCGCGCATTTGCTATGCACGGCGGATGCAGGGTAGCTATGATATTGTTTCAGTGGATACTCATGAGAAGAAGTACCTCAGTTATGCGGGGAAACTCTTCGAGAAATGCGTCCTGCACGATGGCAGTAAAGTCCTGGCAATGGACTCCTTCAGGTGTTATTTGTGTGCTGGGATGTATGACGATGCAGCGCGTGTACTTGATTCTGACGCTTTCCCACTTCAAGAGGGCGACACATTAGAGAAGTTAAACAAGCTTTGCCGTGCAAAGGCAAAAAGAGATCCAATCGCTGCATTTCAGCGAGACTTTCAAAACTCGGCTGAGTGCATTCTCGCTTTCAAGCAGCTGATTAATAAGAAGGCGAAGATTGGATGTCGGATTTTGTCTCGAGATGGAAGCTCTGGCTTTTCAGCTGCACTTGGATTAGTTTCATCGCGTTCTGATCGAATTGAACTGCTTCGTAGCATCGACACCAGCGCGGATATGGTGCTGTCGAGTAAACCTTGGTCTTCCCATCCAACGTTTGTGCCAACCTCGAAGCGCGTCAACACAACTAGGGATGATTTTACTGGCATGCTCATTGCTGAGCTCAAAGTTGAACAAAGGCACGATGAACTTATTTCTATTTATGAGCAGCAAGGTTTCTTGCTTGAGGCTGCTGATCAGCTTGAGAAGTCGCAGAATGCAGTCGCAGGATCATCCAAAGCAAAAGCTTTGGCGCTAAGGGCAAAGCATGTCGAACTGATGCTTCTGTCAGCCGACTGGAAAGCAAGGAAGGAATCGTTGCAATCGATTCTTGACAATGAGCTCTTCTTGATGGATAACAGTACGATGGATGTCGATACAAAGTGCTGTTCTGTGCTGTCATCCGTGCTTCTTCTTGACGATCCGACCAAATTACTCTCGATAGTGGACGAATGCAAGCATTCTGCCATGTGGCAGAATCGTGTTCTTCAGATGGCGTTCGAGACGAATAGTGTGGAAGATCTGCTTGCAGAGCTCCCAGGAACAAGTGTTTTGGAACGGCTCATTGGCATCTACAAATTGTCGAAGAGGCTCTCTTGCTTGGCATCTGCTCTGCAGAAGCGCAATACTCGGTCTGTTGAGGAAAACATGGTAGTTGCCCATGCCGAGCGCTACTTTGAATTGGTACCTAATGGAATGGACCAATCAATCCTGGAAACGAATCCAGTGACAAACTCCCGGCTCCGAGAAGCTTTGACGCAACAGCAGGGTCGGCTCAGTCTTCAGTTCTTGTCATCTGGAGCAGGTTTCACCCAGTCAATAGGCAGAGTTAAGCTTCACACTGCACTCTCTAAATATTTCCATGGGCAGGCGGCGTTGCTGTTGTTGAAGCTGAGTGAATTGCTCGGGATCGAGCACCAGCGCATCAAACGCTCAACGGCAATTGCCAACGTCCGCGAATACATTTACTGCCTGCAGTTAGATCTGCTTTGCAAGAAGGAGCTGTCCGTTCTGTGTGAAATTGAAGGCAGGGGCGCCGCTTTGGCAATTGAGCCATGGAAGAGGATTGGCAAAATCAGCTCGTCCATCGGGCCAGTTGCGTCGCTGTTGCTTGATATATTTTCCAACGAGAGGCGTGTGGCGTTTGAGATCAATGATGGCGATCTTGTGCTCGGTGACACACAGACCGCGGCCAACATGGTAGTGGTGAAGAAATCTGTCATTGATGCCATGTATGATTCGGATAGTTCTGCAAAGCTTTCCATGAAAACCAGAAAGTGTGACATCTCGCACACCATCACCCGTTGGAGGCTACACAGTCTCTGCCGAGGTAGTGACTTTGCGAATAAGTCGCTCCATAATGACATCTCGAGCCTCGAGAGGCATTCGTCAACGGAAAACGACATGAAAAGGGGCAGGCGGTATTATTCAATCAACAAGCGAGGGCAGATCTACCCTCGCTTGTGGCTCTGGGTAGTCGAGTCAGGCACTGTTATCAATTCGGTGTCTGTGGCCGAACGCATCATCAAGACCTCCTTTACAAAAGGCCTGACGCCTCTGAAAAGGCATGATCAGCTATCACTGATCGAAGTAAACACAGTGGTTCTCTTTGCGTCGCTGTCTCTTCGTTACAGCGAGACTGATGAGCCAGCACCCTTCCTAATCCCCAAGTATTCGTACCTTCGAGGATTGCTTGCGGGTACAACAGGAGTGCCCCAAATCCAGGGGTTTGGGGTCCCCATCAAGAACTTGCTGTCAAAGTATTGCCATCAGTACTTTGATCGGGTCTTTGAAGATGTTGTCGCGCACCTCGAAAGATCGGCAGCTTTTATTTTGGACAATGGACTCCTTTCCTCTTCGAAGAGTGATGATGACGGCGCAACCGAGAAGGCTTTCATTCTCAGTGCATTTATCTGCTGCAACGCCGTCATATTTTCTAATCTTGGATTGGACATGGATGTGGCCGATTTCAAGAGAGATCTCTCAACGCTTCCTTCGTTGCCTTTGCAGGGCAATATCAGAAAATTGGTTAGCGAATTGCAGGTCCAAAAGGCCTTTTCGGCATCTTCACTGGTTGACTTGGCAACATGTGCGGACGGAATGCTCATGTCTTCAATCCAGGATAAGTTTGTAGTCTGCCGTGTGAAGCAGCAATCTGAACAGGTTGTCGACGTTGTTGTTGAGGCGGATGTGGGCCAGGCTTTCAAAATACTGGCCGAGGTACCATTTGATCCCGACTGCCATCCGTTTTCAAGTGCATCGAAGAGCCTTGATTTCTTGGATAGCATATATTCAGTCCACGATGAAGGCGATCATGGGCGGAAGTCAGAGGAGTTGAATGCAGTGAGGGTTCTTGCTCGATTCGCGAAAGCAAGCGGGAGGTTTACAGAGAACGCCGACAGTGCTGTGATGCATTTCAGGCGTTGGAAATTGGCCATGCGAGTCGCCCTAAGAATCCTGAAAAAGGATACCAAGAATGAAACAGATTCGGTGACAGACGAGGCTTCACCCTACCAAGATTTCGAACATGGAGAGGATAGTCCTGACACATACTGCGTACTAGGGCAAATCTTCAGCCCATTCCAAAACAGCAAACTATTTCACCAGTACATAGAGACATCAAAGGCGAGCTACCATCACGCAGTGGTAGATGTATTTGAGTGCACCTATTGCTCCATTCCATTCAACCCTACTGTTCACGGGGACAGATCACGTCTATGGGACATTGAAGGCAGGGGGGTGCCATTCCCGGCTTTCGCTCAGTTCTACAACATGAGACACTTTAATGTTTGCACGAGTAACCCCGAGTTGGAGTATCACAATCGAAGTCCAGTGCACACGGACAATGTGATCGCGTACATGAACAAATTGGATCAATTAGCCACAGTCATGGCGAGGTTGAGGATGGGCCACGACTTGCTATTCCAAGTAGCGAAGACCTGCAACGAGGCGGGAAGGTTGGGAGGCATTGACAGCATGTGGTACTACACCACAGAAGAGGAAAGCAGGGAATTGCTATTCCGCCTCCAGAAGGCGCAGGGGGAGTTGTCCGGCGCCGCAATCGCGTGGTCGAGGAACCCCTCGCGGGACTTCACGTGGAAGATCCTGCACGAAGCATCGGGGCTGCCCCATCACGCGGAAACCCTCTTCTTGAAGAAGAGAGACGAGGAATTCAGCATGAAGGAAAGCAGGGCTATGCAGCAGCAAAAGGAGGATGAATCGGATTCGGCGCAAGCAAACGCGGGCGAGGGTGTGTTCATGGATCCCATCGAGGAGCTTATGCGCGGGCTGTACCTGAACCCAGAGGCAGCTACCTTCATCCCTGCGTCTGGATTCTGAGACGATGGAGGTGTTATGGAATACATTACTATTGCTATTGTGTGTGCTCTCTCTGCCGGGTGAGAATCACAAAGTGTGGGCGGGCGGTCCCTGAGAGTTTGTTGTTCAGGAGTCAGCTGTTCTGGCTGCAATGTCATACCTGAAGTCGTTCATCTGTGTTTAAATCGTGAAAATGAGAAAGACTAAAGACTTTCCCAACCGCTCAATGTGTGTCACTCGATCCATGTTGTTCGCCCGGAAGCTTCTGCTTTGATCATCATTTGCTCTGAGCTTGGCCTCCACACAGGTGCCGTGATGATGCTAATATCAACATTGCGATGATAGATTCTGTCCAGCAACACACCGAACAGAGTTATTTTTAGCGAAGTTTCATCAACTACAGAAATTTGATACTGAATATGATCGCCAAACTCTGCGCCGTCCGGTTTGTTCCAATTAACCTTTACGCGACCCCCCTTCCCGCCATTTTTTGGCCCAAAAAGGTCCCCGGATCGAAAATTCGCCGCCGCTCCCCGCTCCCCGCTCCCCACTCCCACATCATTCTCCCGGCACTCCCCTCCCCTCAAGTCTCGACGGCACCGCCGTCGCCCCCGCGCTACGCCTGCTCCGGCGATGAGAACACCCCCATGCCATCGCCCTTCCCCACTCCTACGCGGCATCGGTCTAATGGCCGCCGGGCGGCCGTGTCGCCGACGCCTGACGGCTCCCACGAGCCTGGGCGAGCGACGCGGACGCGGGGGAATTACAGC
>JALLPA010000914.1:0-12527 GCA_036939895.1 Thalassiosira exigua
CTTCCCTCACTTCGAAGATTCTTTTGCGAAAAAGCAGCGAAATTCACGTCCGTAGGTTATGGTACATAGGTACTGCCACTACGTCGCTGAACCTAATGACCCCCAAAATTCGAAATCGTGTTTGATGAGCGAGCTTCTCATTATTTTCATTTGCGTTCCAAAAACAACGTCTCTTCATCCCTCTTCCTGCCTCTTCATCCGTTTTATCGCATCATGACGAGCGCCGTCGAACGCGTCCGCAGCTACCTGCGCCGAAAGGCGGAAGCGAGGCGCCGCCCCCCGCCCCCCTCCTCGCCGCCCGCGGCGTCCGCGTCGGTGGGGGCGGAGACGAGGACGCGGCAGCGACTGACGACGACCGACCGCCCGAGGCGGCGGCTGCAGCGGGGCTGGTGGCCGGACATGAAGGAGCGGGCCGAGCGGAGTTTCCGGGCCATGAACGACCTCAAGGAGGAGACCTTCGTGAGTGCCTTTCGAAAATCGATGCCTTCGCTAGAAAGAACTCGACTCACGAGGCTCAATCGATTTGACATCACAGGTCGCGACGGACGAGCACCTGGAGTGGACGTTCGACGACGACACCAGCGACGGCAGCGCCCCCCTGCAACCCCGATGCCGCCTCGTCCCGCCCTCACGGCCGGGGGAAGGCGATATGGGGTCCCCGCCCCTCCACCTGTCCCCGACGTGCGCCATCTGCATGACGGACTACGAGCCGGGCCACGTGATCGTCCGCTCCCCGCGCTGTCCCCACGCGTTCCACCAGGAGTGCATCCTCGACTGGCTGTCGCGGGACGAGCACACGGACTGTCCCACGTGTCGGTCGGTGTTCTGGGCCCGGGGGGGCGCGGACGAGGGGAAGAAGGGGGCCGAGGACGAACCCGTGGCGCAGGACGACGAAAACACGGGCGCAGCGTCGGACCAGCGGAGCGGGGCTGGCCGGGCGCGCTCCGACACAGAGGACACGGCCACCCTCTCGGCCATCGGGGCATGCGACGAGGGTCCTCGCGGAGATCGGGAAGAGGGAAGCGCCAGTTCTGGCCGTCTCGCGTCGGTGGACGAAAACGAGGGCTGAAGCAAATCTTGTAGGGGCGGTGACGCTCATTGGTGCGGTTTCGTGAGGGGCGAGGCTCATGCTAGACTTAGGAACAGGAATGCAAACAATTTGAGGCTTCGGAGAGTGGATATATTGCGCAAACGCAGGACTTCCGCATGCAAGGGAGCCGCAGGCTTTGGAATCGCACGAGGAATGCTCATGGCTGTTGGACAGGATCTGTTGCAATGTACGCCCTTCCAAGAAAAAAATGTGTTCGAGTAGGTAAAGTAAAACGAAGTCAGTAATACTGGTTGTCTTTCACCTCTTTGGTGACTTGCCGCGTTGGAACTGTGGGCTCAGCCACAATCGGTGGATCGGAGAATGGAGTGGTTGAAACAACTCTGATCGTGCTCTCTTCCTCGCGGTTGTTTTGTTGGGGTGTCGCTGTCCTGGTGCAAGGGCACCAGCATCCGTTTCCGATGGGAGTGCGATCTCGCCACCACCTTTAGCCTTAATCTCGGAGCTGCTGGGACCACTGTCTATGCCTACCGAGCCGCCCTGGGCCCCAGAATCAGTACTCAGCTGCAGCTTGCCCTTTCCCCATGCCCCCCTCCACTCTGCTTGTCCTCCCGCGTCATCAAAACCCTCTCACCAGGCCGGTCTCTGCAAAAAGTAACCTTACAGCCCCAATTGCTCGCCTGGTTGACGGGGCCGGCAATAGACCATTCCTCTGGCAGCAATACCCTCTGCATCACTACCCACCAGCATGCAGAGACAACCACAGAAGTAGTATACCATCACCATATCAGTAAGTGCAAACCACCAAACCTCTTTTTTTAAGCTTCAGCATCAAATTGGGCTGACCCAACCATTTGCACTTTTTGTCCACTGAAAATAATAATCTTTGGGAATCACAACTTAAATCGACGGAATGGTTGCCTCGCTCCCTCGTATTTTTGTCCGATCGGTATCATCTGTAGAACAGCCCCCATCGTGGAACCAGCGGAAACCAGCCCGACAAATGTGCAAGTTCATTCTAGTTAAGAATTTGCTAGGATTTAGCTTGTGTTACGCACTAAATGACTCAGTTCCACAGAAACGCTAACTAAATTCCGTCCTCCCACCCTCCCGGACATTTTCTTAAGACTGGCGACCATTCCGTCGATTTAAGTTGTGATTCCCTTACACAAGAAAGATAATATTTCATCGCCCGCGCGACCTGTTTGGACCCTGCGGCTTGTTTTCTGTAGAAGGATGAATTTTCCCACGTAATTTTTATAAGAAAACTGCCCTGCCTGTCCGCCGCCGCCCCAGTCGCGCGGGACCAATTTTTCCCTACCAAAATACGAAGGAATCAATACTTCTACGCCGCAGGGTCAAAAGAGGTTGTGCGGGCGATGAAATTGAGGCATCTTCCACCCTGTCATGGGCACATCATAAGGTATGCCCATGGCCTTTATGTCATTCTTGGATATTAAAAAAAATCAGGTATGCTTTGACAATGCACATACCCAGGAATCATTCTAAAGTTAGATCCCTTCAATACAAGTCATCGCATATGACGCCATAGCCAACGTACATAGTCATAAATTTTCTACAAGCATGTGACATGGGAGCCAAACAGTCCAGGCAATGTTACATATGTGCTGTACTCTGATTCCCACGAGGTGCTAAAGCATGGTCTGGCCATACACCCTACTACTTAAACTTTGATTTGGCCATTATCCTGCACTGACATGTAGGGAAGTTGTTTTTCTGGCCGGAATGGTAATGGACACTTCGTCGACGTAGGAATTCTAGTACATAAACGTAATTTTTTGTACCTTAGGGTCGACTCATCACCGTATCGTGACTTTTTTACACCAACCTGGTGCAAATACCGTTCTCGCCCGCAGCCCGCCTCAACCTCACACTATATTTTGCGTAGGCTAAAAAAGTTTGTGTTATGTATATTACTAGCCTCTGCACTGCATAGCGCCGGCCATCACATGCTTCCCTGATGCTTCGGATCATCAAATTGATCGAGGCTATTGGTAGGGTTAAAGGCATGTAATTTGTGTCGATGTTCATGGCAATTTAGCTGATCTACAAAATTATCGAAGGTGATTGATCGAAAAGCCAGACCGTGCACGTCAGGGGTGATATCGATATCTTGCTGACACAGAGGAGTATGAATGCTCCAAAAGCTCTCAGTCCTTCCCAAGTTGATGGGAAAGGCATGTGAGATGCCGGACAGCTGCTGGGTGGCAATCTCTAGTCTCTGTATCTTGTTAGAGTCAAAGCTTCGTTAATTGTTATCTAGTTTTATGTCATTTGATGTCCAGAGAAATCCGAAGGCTATTACATACGCCTGGCGGCCCGACGTGTCGAATCAATAGTCTAGGCCATGGCTATCAAATGCCATGCAGGGGGGGGAACAAAAATGCCACCAGGCGGCATTTGCCCCCAAGGCATTTCCCCCATCCATAGGTACAGCAGCTGCCACGCCAGCAATTCCCCCCATTGTGGTGATAAGACAAGGAGGTATGACATGCTCTGATTGTGTTGCTGAGATCTGTCCTCCCCAGGCAGTGGAATCTCCAAGAGTAGGAAGAAGACCCCCAGGAGCCGCGATGCCTGTCTCAAGCCCCACATAAATGTGGCAGGAACAAAAGAAGTCAATCCCGGCACTCCAGGGTCAGCCCCTCCATCATTGGTAGCACTGCCGCTGGAGCTGGCGCGAATCCCCCTGCATCATCTGCGGCGATGGGAGATGCCCCCCCAGAACCCGTAGCGTCTGACAATCCCTGCATCAGAGAATCAAGACGTTCGGAGGTGGGCTTGCATGGGGAATGGTTGTCATCCCTCATTTTGCAAGGTCGTTCCTCTGGAGCCGAATCCATTCCCCCTGCTATTACAGTAGGCGCCGATCCCCGACTTGGAACCGTAGCCCGTCACCCCTTGAGGGCGTGGGCAGGAGGCAAGGGGGGGCTTGTTAGCTGCGCAGCATCTGACCGTGTGCGTGCACCCTCACGTCAACACCATCCATCCACAGGATGCCGAGGTTCCCAAGAGAGGGGTGTGCCATCGGGGTCGGGCGGGACACTGAGCCGTGCAGAGCGGTGGATAGTATCCCACGAAGAAAGAGTCCTGGACACAGGCATCCCAATACACATCCTCGCCCCAAACCGTGGGTGTTGCTTGAAATGAGGGGGGACCTGATGAGAGAAAGAGGTGAGGGTGGACGGAGAACGGAGGTGGAGTTGACTTATTGAGCCATCGCATCGTTGTGTCACAAGGGTGGGGAGAGGTGGAGAGCGCCAGGTAAGCCACCAGCATCCTAGGGCTGGGAGTGTGGGCAGACGATATGGTGTCCTGCCTTCCCCATCTCCTGAGGGAATCGGGCTGATGGGTAAGCTGACAGGTAGGTGCTGATGCCCGGATGATGGAGCGATGGCAGGCGGCCCATTGAACTGTTGCCACTGCAGGGGAGCAAGGACGTGCAGACCGTCGAACCGTCGCCGATGCAGGGAAGGGTAGCGGAAGTGGGCGGCCCATATTGAGCCGTCGCCGTTGCCGGAAGCAAGAGCGGGCGGCCCATCAAACTGTTGCTGTCGCAGGAGGAGGTGCGAAGGGGAGCGTCCCGTTGAATCGCCACCGCCGCAGGGGCACGAGATTGGCCGGCCCGGCAAACCATCGCACTCGCAAAGGATGACCGCCAAGTTCCTGAACCAGACTACCTGCCGAATCGCTGAAAGGAGCAGAAATAAGGTAAGGCCCTAAAGTTAGTGCCTCACAACCTTTCGGTGGGGATGTCCATCATGGTCTGTGTATACGATAATTGGTTATGTGTGCGGTCGTGCTAATACGAGCCGACGGATCAAATTAGATCCATTTTAAAATCGGGAGGTGCTATTCTCCGCTTTTCAATATAAGCCTAGCATGTCGCGTATCAAACAAAAGCAAAGCAGTCGCTTCGTTTGAAAAGAAATACGTCTAGGGTCTGCGGCCGCCTGGGGAGCGGTGGGCGTGCCCTACTTTATGCGAGCCGCTTCGGATCGGCTTTTTTCCGCAAATTTTTTTACCGTAAACTGGGCCTGTGATTGACCACAAACCACACTAACATTTATCTACGTCATTACGAGTTGTTAGTTTTTTTGCTGGCTCAGTTTTTTATCTAACTAGATCCCTACACTGTTTTGTTCCTTTCTTGTCCGTGTTTGGTATCATATTGCCGCCTAAAGTCCGCCAGATCATAAATTGCAATTCTACATGCTACAGCTGTTGTCGTTGCCTCAGATTCCAGGACTGCACGCGCGCGAGCACGCGCTAGCTTTCGTCGTGCAAAAGAGCCCGAGGGCAGAGGAAATTTCCAAATGGATATCCCAGGGAGGTGAAATGTGCCTTTTAAAGGCACATTTGGATAAGAAAGGCTTCTCGAATAAAAAAATGTGCGCAAGAAGTTGACTAAGTTCAAAATTTGATTCCAAAATGACACTCAACCGCAATGTGTAACGGCGATTTTTCCATTTCGTATGTATTCCTACTTGAAAACAGAGTTTTTGCGATAGTCCGGCGGTTTAAACAACCGACACTCATTATTGGTAAGAAAGCTGTACTGCGCGATACTCACCCACTAAATTTAAATCGGGGCACATTTGTTTACAGGTCTACTTACGTCGAAAAGGCACATTTCTCCCTTCTACGTGGCTACGCGGTCAATATAGAAATGTGCCTTTGAAAGGCACATTTCAATCTCCCTGGAAAATCAATTTACGATTTAAACAATAAGCTTGATTGATTTAATACTGCTTTCTGTCGTTCCAGGAATCTGTGCCAACTGAAATTCGCTCCAACGAATCCTCGTCGTTTCGATAACTTCATCCTGAAAAATAATGATATGTCCGTCAAATCACTGGTTGGCGAGAGTGACTTGGATTCGGGCGGACAGTTATTGATTATTTCTCGCCAAATGGCCAAGGTTGGCAGTCTGCGATTCGAATTTTATCACGCAGTTTCGAATCATGTGAACTCGCTCACGAAGCCGTTGAGTTTGCGTTGAGTACTGTTTTAGGAGACAGAAGCTTGTGCGACCGAACGGTGCACGCACGTGCAGTCCAGGAATCTCTGACAACGACAACAGCTGTATCAGGCATGCTTTGAGGATTCAGAATCATCCCCATTTGCCTCTTGGGATCTTAATGGGACGGAGTTGTCAATCATTCATTTCGGATCTAGATAATTAATCCGAACAATGCACATATTACCATAGTTATGGTACATAGTTGTCTATCTCCTCTATCTCTACTGGCAGGTAGGAAAGAGTACGATAGGTAAACATCACTCCTAGAGTGCTCAGCTCTTCGCTCGGCCCAACTGTGCTCGGCCCAGTCAGACCTGACCCTAAAACGGACCGTTGAGTGTGGCGAGCAATTTCTCGCCTAAAACAGCTCAACGCTCATGGCACGGTCTGTTAGATCAAAGGATCTCGGAAAATAGGGCCGGCTTGTAGGCTATGGTACTGGGGAGAAAGATGAGGTCTTCGCCTAGCCCACTCCTGGATGGAGGTGGCGCTGCGGGGGGCCAAGCTGGGCTGCATCTAGTAGAGGGATACAAGTCAAGTAAGAGTCTTCGGCAATGACATAGGTACTTCGGTGCATGCGCTACATAATTTTCAGGACCACATATTGATCCAAAATGAAGTATCCGATTGTCATCTTTATTCTTGAATCCGCTGCATATGCCATCGCTTCACCCTCTGCCATCAAGCGTCACCTCCGTGGCGACAGCAAAAACATCTCCTTGGTTAATGTCGAGACCATTGAGTCTGGGCAAAAAGAGGTACTAAATTCTACTGAACCCATCAAAGAATTCCACACGGTAATAATTGGCGCAGGAGCTGCAGGGTTATCAGCGTCATATACACTCATCAACAATGGCATCCCATCGAGCCAAGTGAAAGTCCTGGAAGTCAGTCATATATTAGGAGGGAGAGCCCGGAAGGACATGGGATTCACAGCGAAATCAAACGGAGGCGTGCCAGCATTCCCCCTAGACATAGGGCCAAGCTTCGTGCAGTACTACAGGAGTATCAGACGGATCATAGGCAGGGATGATGTGATGGCGTGGCCATCAGGTACCGGCCTCCCTATTTTCGTCAATTATACTTGGGCCGATTTCTTCGAGGACTATATTGCGCCTAGTGACCCACAGGTTGTGGAATATTTGTGCAAGGTCAATGCCGTGGACTATTCGCCCAAGGGAGATTCGGATGGCACAAACAAGACTCTGACGACATGTGTCGATGGCCGTGCATTTCTATCGGACTTTGTGATCGTCACAGTGCCGCTTCCTATTTTGAAGGACGGAGACATAGACTTTCGGCCAGCGCTGCCCACATCAATGACTATCGGTCATCCAGGACACATGTGGCAAGGCTTCAAGGTATTCTTGGAGTTTACGAAAGATTTCTCTTACGATTCTTGTATTCCTTCACTCGCGCCAAACTACGGCGGAAGTTGGTAAGTATGGTGACCGGTTTGATAGTATTACTAGCACTCCACTCTGAAAGTAATCATTCTCAACTGAAATCCTTCTCGGTCTCTCTCCCTTGATATCACACACAAATGACAGTATTAATTACGAAGGGGAAAATCTGTTTTGGGACTATTCTTCAGTCCATCACGAGTTAAAGAGTGGTCATACACTCTTGGCTGGATTTGTTCTCGGAGATCAGAGCCTTCCGTATATCAACAAAAGTGACGACGAGATAGCTGCGGAGATGGTGAAGCTGCTGGACGATGAATCTGGTGGAGTTGCGAGTGAGACCTACGTTCGAAGTTTTGTTATGAACTGGAGCAAAGACCCAAACATCCGCGGGACACTGTCCAGCTGGGGATACGACAAGCCTCGATCTGAGGGCGGATTTGACCATCCCAGTGGAGCTCAAAATGTCAACGACAAAGTCTGGGTCGCCGGAGAGGCTTTTCCAATCGACCAGGAGAACGGCTGGGTCGATGCCGGGGCCTTCTCGGGCGACGATGCGGCCAAGCAAGTGCTGATGCTTGATAGAGGACTGGAGCTGAGGGGCGAGTTCTGGAAGCGAGTGCGGCGAGACTTAAATTGATATGGCTTTGGATGGAGCCAAGCAAGTACTGATGCTGGAGGTCTCTGTGTGAGGGACTGGGTGTTGTTGGGGCGTGCAAGACGAGACGTGTGCGACGAGTGGCTAAGTCAATTAATGAAGTATCTGTTTTCAAACTACTTTTCTACACTACGTATGCATACGCCAGTCCTAAAGGGCAATTGAAACAGACCTTTGACGGTGCCGAATTTTAAGGCTGAATTCTTGCATGACCATGATGGCGAACCTGCGCAGCGTGTTTTTGGAAATCTTAGCCTGAAGCAGCCCGGGGAATTACGTTTTTTTATGCAGTCAAAGGCAGAATCAAAGATAATTCACCTGTATGAGAGGTGGCTGGGAACATTATGAGTCTTCAAACTAATCTGCTTGCTTTGCCACCCTGGCGCCAACGACGGTGTACATATTATGTCTAGTTGGGAAAACCAGGGTACATTAGTAGAAAAGAATAAGGTAGGTTGAGAAGTGAGTACGGTAAGGAAATTTGGCATTAGATAAATACACTACACCAGGGTTTAAGTTTTCTTTGGTCTCATGGACAATTTGTTGACGACATAGATTGGGTGGGTGCCTCAAGACAGAGCCACTTCAGTGAGTCGAGTAAGTGCATCCTCAGCAAACCCTGCATGCAATGTAAAAAGAACTGACAGAACACTATTGCTGCTGGGGCGATTGCTGTGCAGCAAATCAATGCAATTGATGGCAACAGTGAGGTCAGCGCAGGACTTCCTAAACCTCAATCATTGGCAAGATCTTCTTAGAGGGACGTTCATTCGTATGATTTTCAGAACATAACTCGGCGAGCTGTAGCGAACAGGGGCCAAAATGGAAGTTTCACCCTTGGCACCAATCAAAGAACTAGGTTGTTGCCCGCTCGGTGCAAGTTGATGGGAGACTGAAGTAATGTAGTAAGCGCCAAGCATAGGAAATCGGGCCCACTGTGGGTGACCTCGTGCGTTTGCATTCGCGACCATTCAGAGCCATTTGTTCCCAGCATGTCACGCATGCCTCCACTGCCCTGCAACATATTCTGTCAGTTTCGATGATGGATTTAAGTCAAAGGAAGTTGCACAAAGTTTCCAGCTCCAGAAAGTAGGTCTTTCGCCTTCTGGTGGCCCATAGCATGGACAAAACTGTTCAGCCACGGTGCCATGTCATCGTCCATGAAGGCAGCTGCATCCTTCCCCTTCTCTTCCCAACACTGATCAACGAAGGATGGGCATTCGACTGAGTGGTGTGCGCCAAGCATCACGACAAGCGTAGAATTATGATTCGGGAACCCCTACTTCTGCTCACCTCTTTGCATCTTTTGCTGGATCTGGCATCGTTGCGGTAGGAGAAGGCCTCGAAGCTATCTAAGTAGTGATTCTGTCAAAAAACACAAGGCGGTCAATAAGTGGGGGCAGAATTGGGAGCAGACAAGGCTGAGGGCTTCAAGTCAAACTCACTACTCTGAAGAACGACGTTGAATAGCGCGGTGGGTATTTCCGGCAGTAGTAGTGCAGAGGCACGTGGATGTTTTTCGCCTCTCCCAAAAAGTTGCGTGCACTCATACGGCTTACATCGATGATCACCTAGTGTAGTGTGAAGAAAGTGCACAACGATAAGATCATTGACTGGTTGTGGAAAGTGTAGCATGTGTGCGTCTTCAATTACCTTCTGAAACTTGTTCGCGCGCGCCTCCTTGGCGGCATGCCACCGGTACCGGAGAGTTACGAAGTCATGCCTGTCGAACCCATCGGGGAGGGTTTCACCCTGGCCGTCTGCGTCCTTCTCCCTCTCGTGGGGACCGTACAGCAGGCGAGGCATGGACAGGCAAGGTCCGACGACCTCCGCGAAGCGCTCTCCCTCGGACTCGCCCTCGAGGATGTCGAGGATAGTCGTGTCATCGCCCACGGAGGGCAACCGATTCCGAATCTCCAACGCCTTCTCAGAGGTGAAAAGCGGCGGCCACAGCGGTCGCCGCCGCTCCACGAAGTAGGTGCGCCCGTCCTCGGCGTGCATCAGATGACCTCCCAGTGCCGTACTGGTACCATCCGGCGATTCCCGCCAGAGAGTACGCACCTCCACGACCTCCCCGTCGCGCCTCCCGGAGTACGTGTCGTTGTAGATCTTTGCGCTCAGGACGTCCCCGCGGACGAATCGCGCGTCCCTCAGCGTGGGGAGGCCGGAGGGCGCCGCCGTCAGTTCAACCATGTCGCGGAAAGCATGGTCGTCCCGGAGAAACCACCTCCCATCCGTGCGGGCGTCGTCGACGACGTTGCCATAAGTGGTGTCATACTCGTATGAATAATTCTTCGAGGTGAAAGTCACGTGATCCCCGTTCTTCGTTCCGTTAAGGCCCCCTTCGGGCAGGCCGCTCGCGGTCCCTTCGATGTGAACTGTAGACGTAGGTAAGGTGTGACGAAGGAGCATTTGGGCGCCAATGAGAACGGATGAGTAAACAGATGAGAGTGCAGCATTTGCACATGGACACGGACGATCGGACTCACCCTCAGATACGACCTCATGCGTCTCCGGATCCACCAAATTGAACTCTTTCCGGGTCCAGCCGGCCAGCGTGGGCACGCCCTCCGGAGCCGCGTCCAGGGGAGGGGCCGGGTCATCATCGTGCACGCGGTTGAAGGTTATGTACTCGTCCACGTCGACGAGGAGCGTCCAAGTGAGGTTCCGGCGGTGAAAGTCGGCCATGCACTTGTTGACGAAGTGGCGCTGCCGCTTGCGGTGGCGCCACAGGCAGTCTTCCTGTGTAATCGGCAGGGTAATTGCGGGCGCTTTCAGTCAACATAGAAGCAATCCTTTCAATCATCACTGCAAGCAAACAAGAGAGCATCAAAGCAAAGTATCACACTCGTCACTCTATCATATTCCTCCATCCTGCTGTTCTTCTCGGTGTGACAAGGATGAATTGGAAGGAGCAAGCAAAGCTGGCAGTTCCTGAAGCGAAACAGAACATCCGCCATGAAACAGCCCCATCGCATGCCTTAGCTGTTGCTGGTCTGTCACAGTAAGGAGAGCCGCCTTTGCGCCTCATTATCGACACTGTTGGAAATAACACAAAGCAATGCATTGGGCAGCGCGTCCCTCTCGGTACTTCGCCGATCCAAGGCACAACATGCAAGAAATGTCAGGCCAATGCAAAACGCCAATTCTCAGCGAGAGCGAAAGGTTCCAATCCATGCCGTTGCCTGTCGATAGCTGCGCAATACCCGGAATGAAATGGCGCAAAATGATTGTGTGGGCAATGGCAAAAAAATGATTACAGCCACCTAGGCGTAAACGTAGCGAGCAGCACGTCAGGAGTCGCAGCCGTAGCTGTGGTCGCAGCCCGCATCTGGTTCGCCGCTGTTGGCGGTGTAGGTGCCATAGCCACAGCTCTTCAAAGCTGTTCCGGTAGCTGCACCACGGCTGTAGCTGTAGCTGTAGACTGCAGTCATTGCAACAACCACAGCCGCAACCACAGCAGTGGCCAACAGCTGCAGCCACAGTCTTAGTCGTAGCTGCGGCCATAGCTGCAATCAAAGCCGTAGCAATCGCCACAGTTGGCTACGGGCAACTCCGTCGTGTCCAAAAACCTTCTCCCTTCCCGCTTCCGACCGGAACTCACCTCCTCGTCTCCCTCCCCGCACGCCCGCATCTCCGTCCCCCACGCGTCCTCCTTCGGCATGAAGTCCTCGTCTCCCCACAGCGCGACGTCCAACCCCGCCAACCGGCGCCAGCGGTCCAAGATCTCCGCCGGCGAGGAGCGGGACGCCGGATCCGCCGCCACGACGAGGTGGCGCAGCGGCAACACATGATAGTGGTACGCGATCCACTCGGGGAGGCGGGGGTTCTCGTCGTTCGTCAGGAGGCACGCCGCGAGGCCTCGCGATGGGGCGACGCCGCCGCCGTCGCCGCTGCCGTTGTTGCCGCCGTCGCCGCTGCCGTGGTCGCTGCCGCCGCTTCGGCCGCCGTCGGCGTCGCCGCCGTTGCCGTTTCCGCCGCTGTCGACGGCGGTCCTCTCGCCGCCGACGCCGCCGTCCCTCGCCGCGGAGGGACCGCCCCCACCGCGTCCGCGCCTCCTCCGGCGTCTCCCGACGGGACCTCGCCGGCCGTCGCCGCCGCCGCCGGCCGCGCCCCGCTCGTCCGTCCGACCGCGGCGCGCGCGGCCGCGGAGGCGGACGGTCGAGAAGGCCGAGAGGGCGGCGCACGCCGCGAGGAGGAGGGCGAAGGCGGCCGCGGGGGAGATCCGGAACCTCCCTCCTCGGCGCGGACGTCGGCGGGGGGGAGGAGCGGCCGGGGAGCCGGCGGAGTCCGACGGCGCCGGCGCGGGCGGCGGCGAGCCGTGCCGCCTCGACCTCATCCCGACCTGAGCCTACATGCCGCGCTCGTGCCGTG